>VYZR01041296.1:10798-23302 GCA_013400675.1 Oxylabes madagascariensis | reverse complement strand
CAAATAAAGAAAGGTTGCTTATGCATAATATATAATATCACCAACAGGTTTCAGTATATGAAAATATTATTTAATATTTAAAGAGCTATTATGTGTCCCCTAATGCCAAATGATGCAAGGTCAGCTGTGCATGAAAAATAGTGACATTATCAAAGGAAACTATCTACTGAAGGTATCGTGGAAATAATGGAGTTGCTGTCTGTATGTCTTTGGACATGTTTTCTTTCCAACTCCCTGATCTTAGGTGTGTAGTTGTTTGCAATAAACAGACATTTCTGTGCCTTTCCTGAAGGCAGACTTTCAGAAATGGGCGTGCTACATGCATAGAGACCATGCTGCACTCCATGGATTTGTTCTACTGCAGCATTTAATCTGTGAAGGCTCTCAAGGGCTAACGAGGTTTGACACAGGGGCAAAACAGGGGTGCTTTGTCTGTGCCATGGCATACAAATGAATTTCCCCAGACACACTAAGATCACAAGTGCAATATAACAATTTCATTTCCCATGGCATTACTGCTCATTCCTGATTAGCTCTGCTTCCTTTACCTGGATCACACATTTGAGTCAAAAATTTTTTTCATATTTCAAGTAAGCAGCTTTGTGGGTAAAATGTGACCGTCTGCAAANCGTAGAAGTTGGTAAAAGAATGAACTGTAACAGCTTTTCTCTCTCTCTCCCCTCCCGATGACAGATGTCATCACCAGTAGGAGGGTATCTTCACAGAAAAATAGTACAGCAAACAAAGTGCATGTGGAATGCTGCCAGAAGCTCTAAAGGAAATTGTAGTATCTCCACACCTCCATCTGCCCATCCTCACGTCAGTGAGCAAGAGAAAACTTTATGTTCTTCTGTACCAGTTTGACCCACCACAGCACATAGAAACTGCCTGGATGCCCACAGGTAAAGGAGAGGCTGCATTTGGAAGCTCTGCCCCTCAGGTCCTCTAAACCTTTCTGGCTGGCTGTGCCCAAACAGCTCTGCTGCACTCCTAAAAATATATCCAGCTGACACTGCTGCATCAAACCCCCAAGAGTTCAGTCTCAAAGATGTGCCTGATTTAACAACATAGTCAAATATACTGTCCAAGGCAAGAGAGTATTCACCCAGTGAAGACAATTCACAGGCTTACTAGCAACTGTTAAATAGCCCAGTAATAAAGGAATATAGTGATCTTCAAGCCCTCATGCAATAAAACACCCTATTATTTGTCTAAATTCAGGAGTCTGCTTGTTATAAATGTAACTGCTACAGTTTGTGATCCATTAGTGAACTATTTTGTATAAACCACCGCAATAGCTTTGTGATTTACACTCACTATTTAATACTCTTTCCATCAGCAGCATTTTGGCAGTGATTCTTGTTGCAAGTGTTCAGTGGAGAATAATTTCCTTGCAGCCGGTAATTGCCACCTCTCAAACAATTTCAGACTTTTAGTATCGATTTTAAGAGAACTTTATGAGGAGTCACATATGAATATTCATCAAGTATTGTATTACAAATATAATTGGTCAAGCACAATAGATCAGATTAAAAGAAAAAGATCCTTACTAATTACAGTATACTCCTAAAATACGAAAGGAATTATTACTAGGGGATTTCAGAAATAAGGCTGCTAGCATGGGCACCTGCATTTCAGTCAAGCTTATTCTCAAATCATCGAAGTCTTTGTAGGGTAATTCTAACATATATTATTTTTAGGTTGGACTTCAAACACATTTGCTTTACTCCAGGTTCAGCCTTGATGTTTTTCATAAATCACTTCCACCTGAAAGCTTCCTTAAGGGCAATAAAGTCAGAAGCTAATGCAAATCTGCTGTGGATAACTTGTCAGTCAACAGGCATTTACAGCAGACAAGCCTTACATAGAAGAAGCATGAAATGAGAAAGAAATGATGGATAACCAGAGCTTGATTCCATTAACAGTACACATTCCCCAAATGTTTTATCAGGCTGTACCCCAAGTGGCTTCACATGACAAACTGCTGACACAAGTATTTTGAAAAGTACAAAAACCAGTGTTTGTAGAGACAGAACTTGTGCAAAAAGAATTACTTCAGGACAGTAATTTCCACAATTTGCAGAATTGTGAGGTGGCAAGAGCAAAGATCTATGGTAAAAGTATGTCTGGGAAATGCCTGCACATATAGCCTTCAGAATTTCATAGAGAGGAAAGCAAGAGGTGAGAGGATGAACATTTCTCACAAGTCTTTCTCCTGTAATATATTAGCTCTTTCACCATTAATTTGCCTAGGAGTAAACCAAGATCCAACCAAACGATACAAACTGGTACAAAGCAACAGAGCAACACTAAAGGAGACCATCCATCCTTTGTTGGATGTAAGGGGAAACAGTGACCAAGGATGAGGAAAAGGCAAGTTATAGCCCATCTTTTACTCATTTATTACATTTGGAAGAACACACACCAAAAAGTACATAATCATTGAAGGGACCATTTCTGTGATAACCTAAATCTATGAACTTTTATATTAACAGCAAAAGAAAAATTATCTATATTGATGAACATCCTAGTTTAGAACAACATTTGGTAACTGATATTGCTTTTTGTCATCTTTGTGACATCCCTTCAAAAATGCAGGATACATCTCTCAAGGATACATGCTTGTAATAGTTTTAAGCCCTAACAGGGCAGAAACACCAAATCATGTAGTGGTTTCACGTTCACCAAATTCTGTTTAATAAATTTAGTGTAGTGGTCTTAGTGTTTGCTCTCTTTTTTCCCCCCTGTGAGATAGGATTATGAAGAGCAAAGCAGGCTCAAGCTTAAAGATAAACAGATTTATTAACACACACACAAAAAAAAAAAATGGAAGAAAAAAAAAGAAGGAATAAAAACAAATGAAAATTTTCNCACCTGGTGGCTCGGCAGAAGAGGGAGTCTCGAACACAGTTCTCAGTTTTATACGGACATTACCAAAAGTGGCATTCAGTTCTCTCACTAGTCAAACCACATGCCAATAGCCAAGAACCAGCCTCTGATAGGTCCCTCTCCCCTCTAAAACAATTCCAAGGTCCTGACAGGGCAATATTACCTATTCCTCTTTAACTAAAAACCAAACTGTGTTAACCCATAATAATGATTGAATGGAATATTGAGACACCAGTCAGTGGCTAATCCATAGAAGACAGCATTCCTGTTTAATGTCATTTATCAGAATGATATGACCAACTGGCAAAGAAATGTGAGTCTGATTACAGATATTCCTGTTCTACTGTCAGCTGTCAAGGTCACAGTTTTATTCCCTACTTTACATGTTTATGCTGACATGAATGAGTAATGTATTCTAATATACCAGTGATTTAACCTCTCCTCCTTAAGCAAATAATTTTAATACATAATTAAAGGTAAACATTTAATGTTTGCTTAGAGCATAAACAGTTTAAACACACAGTTTAAATGGTTTTCTTGAATTTTTTTTGTTTGAATGTTTTTTTATGTTAGATACTTCTGAACTTATGTCACAAAAAGCAAAAATTTGATTTCCTAATCCATTTATATGCTATTTGAAGAGACATTTTCCTCTAGAATTTGTTCACATGGCATGGCTTAAATAAGTACAAAACCTGCTGTAGTCACTGTAAAACAGCTCAAAATTGTGATCTGCCTGTGTGTAGCTAAGTGGGATTAAGTTAGCACTGGACTATATCAGCACATGCCCTGTGCCTGTGATTTGACCAAGACTTTCCCAAGACCTCTGACACTCAGCTTGGGATTTTCTAGGAGGGTCCATGTCCTCATGAACACTCAGTGTCAAAATATCCAAAGCAAAACACTGCCAGGTATGTCACTGCCTAGACTGCATGGAGAAATTTAGCTCTGCTTTGCATGCTGAGCTACTCTTTGAAATTGAGCTAAATAAACTATTCAACATCTGATTTACCATCCTTCCCACCTCAAAGATGAGAACAAACAGCTATAATTCAACTTAAATTTGCTTTAAAACCCTGAGTTCTAAAATCCTTCTCCTGATTTCCACGTTCCACTGGCTGTGTTCTCACTGGTGATAAACCAGAACACCACAATGCAGGACTTGAACCCGTCCCAACATGCAAACACCCCACCGGGGGAGCCCTACTGGCCACACCCCGAACTGAGAGTGCCCTGCCTTGCTGAAAGCTACTCCTGGTGCCCACCACAGAGGATGCTTGGCCAGGGACAGGTGGGAAGTTCTGGATGCCACAGGAAACTTACGGCAGTGCCAAATCCAGTTCTAGTCTCTTCCCCGCTGTTGCAAGTTTTTTATGGTTTTTTTAGACACTGCTTTTCCAGCCTTTATTTCAGAAGTCTCCTGGTCATTCTGACAGCAGGCTGCCTCACTTCCAGAAAAGCAGTTTGGGACCAATGTGCTCTGAGCCCTTTTGGGAAGCCAAGCCACACACCCAACTTGATGGTGCTGCTCCTACCTCGGCAGGTGGAACATCCAGGCTCTTTGCCATGGGCAGGTTGAGCCAGAACACCACGTTCTTGTAACTTTTATTGGGACACCAACATTTATAAACAAACCTGAATTGGTTGAGATGAGTTACATTGCAGGCAAGAACGCAGGATATTATGATTGGTTACTCTAATTTGTATTTTCTTTAAAAAGCTGCAGATTTTTCCCAGTGACCTATACAGCTCAGCCTACTTTGAAATGCTAAGCATCACCATGCCTAATATCAAGTTTATTACTCCAAAAAGTTCTGATGTTCCCTGCATCCTTGTGGTGTTTCAATGTCCAAGGATCTATTACTAGTTCTGACAGCAGAAAGGGGGCTTTTCTTTCCTTTCTGTAGAATATCTAGTGACCATTTTGAGGTCCTTTTGTATGCAAAGCTGATCATCCAGGAATCTGTCTTCCCTTGCAGCCATGCTTCAGGTCTTTTCCCTTCTCCCACCTTCCTTTTATCTACAATGGATGCCTTGTTCTCAGAATGCTTGCTCCTCAGCAAGAGCCTGAAAAGCGATGGGAATGCTAAATGCCATGTGAGATCATCTTGAATAAGATTGAGCCTGAAAGCTCTTCAGAAATTCAGACTTACTCTTGTAGCAAAAGAATATGAAACATGTCAGGCCCAGCTACTCTGACCACTCACTTATGCTAATGGACTTTGATGGGAACTTCTCTCATCAACAGTTTTTAATGCCTCTTCTGAGCATTTCAGATTCTTAATAGGTCTAATAGTGTGGGGAACTGAAAGATAGCCAGATGAATTATGCTTCCACAGTAACATTATCCTGTCATTCTCTCATTGTTCAAACTTGAAATCGGCACCTCGGGTTAGAGCGACCTCAAATGCACATCAGAACTTGAGCCTTTTAGCTTTCATTACAACTTCCTTTATTCTGCCCATACAATTTACTCTAAAATCTCATCTGTAAGGAAACAGGAATTAGACTTGAATGAGAATAGGAACAGCCACAGCCATGTTGACTAGAATGAATAGCATTTAATGAAGGAAAGCCATTCACCCAATGTCCTCCCAGAGCAAAGTAGTGACTGTCTCAATAAAACAATGAAATAGATCCCAATACAGTTGGTTTGTGCTGCCCCAACTTTCCAGAGATACATTGACTTATAAGCAAAATACAGAATGTGAGAGACTTCTCAAAAAGCTTTCCTCAAACAATTTCACAGATGAAAAGAAGAACCAGAGCAGTCACAAATGATATGCTTATCAGCATTTACAAACAAGTAGAAATAGCAGGTGACAAAGAATATAATCCCACTGGCAAGTGCAATCATACAGTGAAATCACACAGAGAGGAAAAAGGCAGACTTTTACATCCATGCCAGTCCTGAGCCAACAGCAGGGCATTTTGGAGAAATGAGCTAAAGCAAGAAGCTCCAGAGGGTTTTCAGAACATTCTGTGCTCTACTTTAAAGAGGCAGTGCTGCTGGTGCTGGGCACAAGAAAAGCATCGAGGATCCTCATCTAAAGCTGTTCTCACTTTGGTAGTACAACACTACAAGTTAGTTCAGTGAATCCGTAATCATTACTTTCCCAGGAAAGAGAAGAGAGACTGGCTTTATAAGAGTTGCATTCCAAGAGTCATAGGTAATTAGCAAACAGAGAACTGTCAGAAGATTTTGGCAAGCCCAGGCAACAATGACTCATAACTTTTTTAGCCAAGGAACTTTCTATACCTCTCCCATCCCTCCCTTCTATTACATTGTGCAGCCTCCAACTTTCCACTGTCACCTGCAGTTCATGGTTTCATGTGTTTGGAGTCCACAAGTCAATCAAAAGGGGTAAATCCATAAAAAAAACCAAGCCCCCACTCTCCTGGCAGCTGCAGGTCCTTGCTAAGCAGGATGTTCTCAGTGTAAGACCCAAGGACAGGATGCATCCATTCAAAGTTTACTTGCTCAACTCTAGCATCATATTAATATCCAGGGAGTCAAGCCCTCCAATGAGGCAGAATATTCTTGGAGTCAACTAACCCACTTCTTATTTTTGGAGCTCCTTTCTGGAGATAAATGAAGGCCTATAAAATGGATCACATTACAGAAAGTAAACAGTTTGAGGTTTAACTCTGATTTTGATATTAACTTTCAAAAAACGGCTTCTTGTAACTGTGTTTCACATCTGCAACAATTGTACTCTGCAGATGTGCAAGGGTTAATTAGTTGTAATTCCCCTTGAAAAATATAAAAATTATATGTAAGTGCTAAATGCCATAAATTTCTCCAATAATGAATTGGCAAAATTCCTAGACTTGATTACAACTTGTCCAAAAACTATGCATAATGCATATCGTACACAAAAAGGACCATCATCCATTATATATGGCCTTGAGCAGCCTGGAAAATGAGAATTAGCCTAAGTAATCCACTCAGTATTTTGCTCTCTCTAAAATGGCCCAGAATTAATAGATTGTAAAATATGTATCTTTGTTCTCCCCTATCTTTGCTTGTCGTGGTTTGAGCAGGAAGTGAGTTTTCAGGAAGTTACAGAGTACGTCTACGTGAACTTCCAGGGGTTAAATATCGGAAACTCCCAGGGAACCTCCCTTTTCCATCCAGGCAGCTGAACAGGTAACAGGGCCGGTCCTGGTCCGCCGTGTGGCCCCCGGGCCTGGCGGCCCGGCCGGCCCTGCCGCCCCTGCTGCGGGGGGCCAGCCCGGGACCGGTCGTGCTCTTCCCACCTGCCCACATCGATTGCTGGCAAAGCAGAAAGACAGGCTGCAGCTCAACATCCAGCGAACTTTTCCAGCCTAACCCCCGAGCCAGCCAGTGTCAGGGGAGTCCAGGGGTCCCCGGGAGTCCCTGGGAGCAGCCCAGTTCGGGCTGGGCCCACCCTGTTGAGACCTAGAGGGTGGGCAGGTGGCATTTATAAGTATTTTTAATGATTCCTGACTGCGCGGACGCTCGGAGCTCCGACTTTCGGCTCTCCCCCCAGCTCGGCCTTGAAAAACTGACAATGATAAGCCGCAGCAGCCAGCTGAGGAAGAGAGCAGACCTGGGCAGATTTAACTCTTTCCTAGCAAGATGAAGCTTTCAAAACTCCAGCTTTTTTCCCTGAGAGAGAGAAAAGGACAGAATGATTTGAAACGTAGAACGACAGCATGATGCAAAGTCAGTGAAAGAACTGATGTGATTTTTTGGAAGAAGGGATTTGAGGCAGTGGACATTTCTGGACTTCTCTAGATGTAAACCATGGAGAAAATGGACCTGTTTTGTAAAAGCTGTTTGGGGGAATGCTGGTTCTAGTCAAGGATGGTGGACTGTTGTACTTGAGATTTCATTGAGAATGTTGTAATAGTGAGTCCCCCGCTCCTGGGATAAAAGGAGGTCTCTTGGATGGAGACGATTTCAGAGATAGAAGAAGAGAATCTTTGTTGTAAACTAGAGGAGGCATTCTTAAACGTTACCCCAAATGTGCTGAGGGGCCCATGGGTAGTCGTGGGAAAGGCTGCTGATGGGTGGGATGGCACAATCTGCAAGATTCCGGGCGGTTGCAGATTTGTGACACTGAGAACCACCAGACCCTTTTTTTTTTGGTGGCAAATGTCTCCATGGGACACTAGAGAGACTGCGCTCCCAAAGTGATGAAAAATTATGTTTAAATGGTGAAACTGACTGAAAGTCATGGTTTGTCTCTCTGTGTTGGTTGTGGGAAAGTGAACAGTTGCTGAGAGAAGAAGAGGGGTTTTGAAGTTTCAATTTTCTTTTTTTTCTTTTTTTCCCTTTCATTCTTTTAGTGTGTGTGTTAATAAAACTTATCTGTTCAAACTTAAGTTGGGCCTGTTTTGCCTTTTCTCTCCTAATTCCATCTCACAGCAGTAAGACACTCAATTTGGCAAACGAGATTTGGCGAACGTGAAACCACAACATAAAATTGGTGTTTCCGCCCGGTTGCGAATCAAACCAGAACAACTTAACATGGTAATAAAAGTTGTTTCTTTAATATATGAATTATGCATTATATATGAGTATGAACCGTGAAAGGCTCACATGCAGCAAGACTAAATTGGCTTTCATTCAGTTTAGACAAAGTGCAAAAACAGTTAATAACAGGAGTAATAATGCTGTTCTGATTGTACAAGTTCTACTTCAATACTATGTAACAACACAGCTTGAGAACCTTACAGGAGTTAAGAAGTTACCCCGATTGGGCATTATCCCCACACTTGCAAGGAGCAGAAAGAAAGGATGAAGTGAATTAAATTGCCCAAGATGAAATAAAGGGCCAGACTGAGCTAGAAACATGCTCAGTTGCACAATTTGCTGGTTAGCAGTTACACCTCCAGCTCCTCTGTTATCAAAAGGATTTCCTTTCCGATACAGCTATTATGGTATCTTGTTATTTGTCAAGAATTAACATCTCCACAATGGTCACATGGAGAGACAGCTCTGAAGGAAGTAGCTGTTGATATTGAAAATTCAGACAACTTAATGGAAGAGCAGCAAACAAGACAAAGCACCAGAACGAATTTGCAACAGGAACACAAATGTTTGTGGGAAGAAGTCTTTAGCAGCAAGCTCCCTGGACTATCAAGGCAAAAAAAAAAAAAACCAAAAAAAAAACCCAAAAAAAAAAAAAAAAAAAAAACAAAAAAAAAAAAAAAAAAAAACAAAAAAAAAAAAAAAAAAAAACAAAAAAAAAAAAAAAAAAAAACAAAAAAAAAAAAAAAAAAAAACAAAAAAAAAAAAAAAAAAAAACAAAAAAAAAAAAAAAAAAAAACAAAAAAAAAAAAAAAAAAAAACAAAAAAAAAACCAAAAAAAAAAAAACCACCAAAAAAAAAAACCCACCACACAAAGAAACACCCTGGAAGAAAGGAAGCATTGTCTTGGAAGCTCTGATTTTACTTCACTTGCATGATAACACAAGAAAATCTGGTGCCTCAATCGTGCACAGTAACTTGTGTTTATAATTACAGACAATAAGGGCTCTGGCAGCTGGGAGGGACTCCGTTTCTAAAATAAGACCATAAACATTTGTGGAGCCACACAGGAGCAATATTTCCTCTAGCAACTCAAATTTCTCTTCCTAGGCAGCCATCACTGGCAGGAAATTTTGGGGGTAGATTTTCTTGACTTGGCTTCAGCTTTGGACTACTTCCCATGAGTTCTCTAGGACCCTCATTCACACCACTAGTAAAAAAACAGCACAGAGTCACAGAAGGCTCTTGTCCTTGCCACTGCAACTTAACATCTCATGAATTTCAGGCATTCTGAGTGCTGAAAAGGAAGAACAGGACACAGGAATCCTCCTCCCATCCTTACCTTCCATACCGCACACACGCCTGCTCGTTTGCTGTCCTGTCAGGAGAAATGGGGTGGAAAGGAACCTGAGCACCTCCTAAATTTCCCTGCTCCCCTCGGGTTGTACCTGTGGTTAACAGCTACAACATGCTCAGCCTCGGAGGGCCAAACCTTAAGAGCAGGAATTATTTAGGCTTATCTTTCTCAGACTTGTTCTCTTGCTAAATTTCAGCTGGACTGGTGCTCCTTGCAGAGTTTTCTGAGTCTGCAGCTGCCGGCAAAGCAAACACTACTCCAGTCTGACTGCTGTGCTCAGAAGGGAATGTTCATCCCAAGTGTCACCCCAAGTGCCCAGAACACCTTCCATAGACAGGAACAGCACCTCTCCCAAGGCATTGAAGCCTGAGCTGAGTACTGCTGATGCCACAAAGGCAATTAATCCTTCATGACTGTTGGCTCCTTGGCTTCTCCGAGGATTCCCAAAACAAGTCAGGTAATGCCAACTACACAGCTCCTTTGAGATGTGCCTCTTGTCAGCTATGAGAATGGATTTCAGCCTCACTATTTTCAGTGAATACTATCAAATACTTTAATTTGCTTACAGCTTGCATCTCAGCTCAAATGAGAGCTAAGAGGAGCAGCTGAGTCACTCAGACTGCCCTGATCCCTGCATCAGAACTGCTTATAAATCCCAGCTTAACAGGCATCTGGTGAAAACTTGGCAGACAACTTTGCCCAGTGGCAAAGGAAATAAGTATCTATTTAATCCTTGGAACATTTGCAGTCTCCAGACAGCTGACCAATGAATACTTAGCTGCTTTCCCCAAATATGCAATTTGTTGGCATTCTCCAAAGGGTTAAGGGCTAGATTTAATTGCTAATAAAGTTGAATAAAATATTCTCAAAGGAATTAATGGGAATTGTTTCAGGCTCCAAACTCAGCTAAACCAGTTTTTAATTAAGGCATATTTAATAAATAACATCTAAAACAACTGCACCACTTTCTTAAAACTTACTAAGGAAAGGTTGATTCTCAAAATATTTTTTTTGCAGACTTGCTGACTGGGACATAGAGGAGGTTGGACAGTAGAATAAAACATTGATTTTAATGAGATCAACCTCGCTGTGATAGCTTTGGTTTCAATTGAGTTAGGCTAGGTTTGCAGCAGATGAGAATATTTGAATATTTTATAGCACTCTGAGCTGATCTCAATGCAGTAATACAAGAGGCTCTTCCTCACGCACAGACTTTGATATTGGTACATTTTCCAATCCAGCATGGAGAGGCTTTTGAGCACCTGGATCTGGGACTCTGTTCTGTTTGTGCAGTGCCTGGCAGAGTGCAGCTGCAATGCACAAACAGGGCCAATGGGTATTCCAGTAATACAAACCCAAGTGATTTACTTACATTTCACACATCTTCGTGTCACAAAGCAGATGCTTCTCCTGTCACGTGCCAAGGGTTGCATGCAACATCCTTCTGACTCAGCGTGTGTGAGAGGCAGCAGAGACCTTCCTGACAAACCATATGGCACTTTTATTTATAAAAATGTGTACTTTGAGATGTACTGCCTGAGAACACGCTTGTCAAACAATTGTGTGGTCTACAAACACAAAATAGTCTTAATATGGTGGGAAGTGTGGATAAAACGCAGCCAGGCCCCAGCACACTGAAATGAGCCATTCAGCCTATCCCACACCTGTATCACCAGCCAGGTGTGCCAATTCCAACCCATCCTAATCCTCTCACCCTGGTCATACCCCCTGCTATCAATCACGAGTCACTGCCACTCTGAGATCCCCCCTCCAGCCTCTCTGACTGTGACAATGCCGGAAGGAAACAGGATTGTCATCCTGGAAGCCAATGTGCTGCCCAGGCCATGTAGGCTGCCACCATCACCATCGACTGGGCAGCTAATTAATGCATTTAGCTGCACTAATGAACTAAGCAGCTCATTAGTGCAACTACAACAATGGTTTGTGTACACTAAATACTCACAAAGCCAAGTTCTGCAGCCCAAGTGCCTGGACTGCTGGTTTAATAACTGCTCTGCACAATGTGCAAGGAGCAAGCACAATAGAATCCCAGGGATCTTCTTGCTTTTTATTTTCGGCCTGTTTACACAGGTCCTTGATGTCAGGACCTAGAGTATCTCCCTCCCTGCTAAACTTCCAAAAGCTGATAGGCTCTTTGAATAAAGCTAGAAGCTGCCTCAACAGCTCTGCTAAGTTATCTTGGGAAGGGTTCTCCCCTCCCTGCCCTCAGCTCCCTTCTAAGCCGAGGTTCTCACCTTCATCCGCTGCCTGGGGTCTGTCTCAGCTGTGTCACACAACCCTGCACATTCTTGGCTGTGGAGCCCCTGGATCCAAACCCTGATCCAGACCAACATCCCAGCTGACCATGGCCTGTCCCCAGAGGGACCTGATATCCTCAGAGGCAGCGGGACAGGGCCTGGCTGACAAGGAATGCCCAGAGCCTGCAGCTCCTGGCTCCCCAGCCAGCCATCAGCCCACACTGCACCTTGATATTTAGATTTAATAACTGTACAAGAACTTACACATACACATTTCTTAAATGTCTCAGAAAATAATCTCACAGTAAGAAAACTAAAAAGCACCTTATACAGACATGCAGAGTTACCCAGGGGGCAAGGGCATGTACCTCTTGATTGGGATTTTAAACTTCAAGAATCAAACAGTAGCTCAATTGCTACTCTTAGCATCCCAATACATCCAGCTGGAAAATTAAAATTTATTTCCTATCACAACAAACCCATGGAGGCTGGGTTTATTT
>VYZR01041292.1:0-10153 GCA_013400675.1 Oxylabes madagascariensis | reverse complement strand
TAACTGTACCTATGTTTATCCATTCTTTCTCACAGGAGGAACTTCTTGATGTCCCTCTGGTTTGACCAATGTGATTGAAGAGGTTTGCCTTTGTTTCACCAATCAAATTGGTCTGTGTAAAATGGTATAAAAGGGAGACACATCCCAAAATAAAGGAGTCATTTTTCTAGCCTTCTGATCTCGAGAGTCTGTGTCCCTTTTGGTGTACAACAGCGATACATTTCTACTGAATTTCAGGGGGTTCATTCCCACAAAATGATAAGGATAAAGATAAGGATAACGCTGGATAAACGTTCCAGTAACTTCCGAAGCATCCCAAAACTCATCTCAGAGCCCAGCACATCAAAAAGAGCTCCCTGCAAGGACCCCCCAGGGGTGTCCCTGTGACACAAATCGCTGCAAGCAGCAGCTGCTTCTCCTCTCCCCACATTGCCTTAGAGCAGGCACGAGTGAAATCTGTGCACCAGAGCTGCTCTCACCAACACAGGGATAATGAAACAAGGCACAATTAAGGTGCCAGAAGTGCCATTTGGCACCTAAAAATTACAAGCAATTTGTTTGAACGTCGGTTTTTCCCAGCTCCATAAAGCCTCTACTCTTCCCCGGCGGAACGAGGCCGGAATTGCAGCATGGAAAAGGCAGAGCAAGTTCTCCAAACAATTCTCTTCAGCTTGGACTTGGGAGCAGCAAGGTTCCTGATGGAGGAATGAGGCTGTTTGCAGTCAGCTGCCTGCCTGAGTGACAGATTTGTGCTGGAGCTCTGTGGAGCGCTGTCACTTCACTCTCTGGAGCAGCTGCCTGGGAAAAGATTCCACTGAAATGAGATCAAACCCCAAATAAGCAGGGCAATTAGAAAGTAACCATCGTTTTCCTCTCAATCCCAGACCAGTACTAAAGCCTGAAGAAATGGTCTTGTACGCTGAGGTGGAAAGAAGGCTTTGGTAAGAACATCCTGTTCAAATTTAGGGGGAGAAGCNTTATCAGGGGAGCTGTGAGGGTGTGCTCACCAGCCTGCTCAGGTCATCATCCTCTGCCACATCTGGTGGCACATCTGGTTCCTGTTTTATCTTCTTCACCAGGTCACACATCCCGAACACACAGGCTGGGGGATTTCTGTCTTCTAAATTGCCCTTCTGCCTAAAAGGGAAATGTGTCGTGGTGGGTATTTCTTATCCTGTTGGAAATGGAACTGTGCAAACACAAAAATGTCCAGGGGTGCAAGTCCTACAGGTGATGGAGGGAGCACGAGGTATGAAACGAGCCTATGTACAGAAATATGAAAAAATACCATGCCAGGAAATACAGCAATTTAAGATTTTTGATGCCTAAGGTGATCCTTTCTTTGTCTTTTTGTCAGTGAAAAGTGATTGACAACTGTCCTCAAATCCAGTGAAAAATCTGCAGCTTCTGATATTTTGCAGGGGGAATACACAGGAACAAAAGCAATTAGGTGTCACTGCAAGAGACCTTTTCCTCTCATTAAATGTATCCAGGGAAAAGCAGAAAAAGAACTCTCTGCTTTGCAAAGGGGATTTTTTTTCTCCCTTCCTTCACAAACTATTTTGTTCCCGTGAATTTTCTTTCAAATTCCCAGTGCCCAGCTGACTTCAGCTCAAAGACTACAGATGTATACTGAATTTACTGAAATTAGCATGCCCCAAAAGTCTTTCTAAACAAGTTTTGTGCAATTTTACAAGCAGGAGGAAAGCCTGAGAGACAGAAGGGTTCTTTCAGCAAAACAAATGCTTATATTTGTGTTTAATTGGTCAGAAAAAAGAAAGAAAACAAAGTGCAAAGAGGATTCAACAACAAGCGACTGGTTTTTGACTTAAATCTTATTTTTTTATGAGATTTTTATGCAGTAGTGAAAGAAACTTGGAAGTGCCTTCTAAACATAGGGCTTAAATTCCTTCCAAGAGCATGTTCAATAGAGTCCATCAGAATATCAAAAATCAGAATATCTTGCAAGAGTTTGATGAGAACAGGCTTAGGAGATATCTCAAATATTCAAGCAAACCACCAAAAAACAATTTGGAAAAATGTAAGATGGAAATGTTGAGCCAGGAAGCCCAAGTGAAATGACTCAGCCAGAGCTTGTTTGCTTAGCATCAAAAATTTGAAAAAGAATTTATCTGATAAAGAATTAAAAGGGGCCGTGAGTCACCGTGGTTCTGTGGAAGAAAGATTTGCCAGACTAACCTAATTTCACATCCTGGTAGAATTACAAGTGCAGATTATGGACGTAAAACCCTTAAATTCCTGTAAATGTAATGCTACAGCAGTGTAACTTACAATATCCTGTTGAAATTTAGTATTGTACCATCTCATATAAACATTCAGTGCGTCAATAACCAGCCACATGGCAGATTTTACAAACCTGGTTTCAAGGAAAGTTGTCATGGAAAAATGGAATTTTAGTGCATCGCTGCCTCCTAGAATTCAATCTTTTCATCAGTGATCCAGAATTAAATATAAAATCACCGTGGAGAAAATTGGTGGCTGCTGTAGCTGCTGCTTGAGAGAAAAATTGGTAAAAACCCGAACAAAACTGCTTGGTAAATTGGGGGAATTCAAGCAAAGGACACTTTGAGACAGGGAAATGCAACAAACACGAGGAATGCTGGCCATGCCTATCCCGATCACACAGAGGATTTATAGCCTGGAAATAAATGACTCCAAAAAGATTTGCTGCTCCGAGTGGATTTGGAGCAGAATGGATGAGTTTGCAGGATGATGCTGCAACAAAAAACACTAATGAAATCTTTATATAAACAGAGGCAATGTGAGCAGGAACAGAAATGTGATTTTTATCTCCTCCCAAACACCCTGATAGAGGAAACTCTTGCATTCAAATAGATGATTTACAATGGGGTGCTCAAAGGCTCACTCCATTTACCTTATCATGGGGAAGAAAAGAGGTGCCTCAGGATGAAGAAGGAGATAAAAATGCCGTGTCCTGTGGTTTTCATTTCATCTGGCGGAATAAAAGACAGGAAGATAAGGGAAAGGAATAGAGGCCCAAAAAAGTCAAACGTGCCTTTTTTCAGATCCAGTCTGGATGTGCCTGCACCGGAGGGGTTTTAGTAAAACACTCCTCAGCAAGAGCAGTGTGGAAGAAATCCACGATATTTTGTTTTCTTGGAAAGTTTAGATCAGTAGAGGCCAGGGGCAGCCACAGGTCAGGTCTGACCCTCCAGGAACTTCCACCCTGCCCACCCTTCCTCCAAAGGCTGCAAACATAGTTCCCTTTAGGGGATGGACACTGCTCGAGAGTGCATCTGCCCCTTCCTTCCTTGAGATACAAGAGTAAAGAAAAACATCTCCCCAACAGATGGGATAAAATACACTTTTTTTTTTTTTTCCTTTTTTTTTTTTTTTTTGTTACGTAACCCAAGACAAAATGAGATGGCAAACAGCCACCGAGGTATCCCTCACTGGTTTGGATTTCCTCTCCACCCTGCTCCAAGCCTTCTCCAGAGGGGGAGAGAGAAAATGAATTTTTTTACACCAGACAAGCGACTCAGATGAGTTGGAACGCTGAGGAATCGGATCCAAGGAGTCAGTTTGATCTGACTGTATTATCACACCCCTTCAGCACTGTGGCACTGAGAAAATCTCTCCAGAAAGGATTCACCCTCCTGCTACTAATGGAGGCAGACAGAGAAAATGAGAGCGAGCCAGGGTGAATTTCCATACTGGGTCTTGGTATAGAAATTTCAAGCTACAGTTGTACATTATTTCACCTCTTTCCTTGTGCTGAATTGAACATGAACAGCTCCTGAGTTTCTGACATTATTTCAGCTCCTATAAATTCATTTGAATAGTTATTGGCTGGGCGTTCACTTACAAATATTCAGTATGAAGAATATAAATTGTTTCAGCTGCATGCATGGGATTTATTGTATATTTGTGTTTCCCCAAATTTAACATCTAGATCAAGGTTTCATGGAACGAACACTGACAGTTACAAATGTGCCTTCTGTTAAAATTACTCTTAGGTTGGGGATTGTGATTAGAATTGCTTGGTGGGAGATTCACAAGAAATGAAGTCTGGAGAAGGACTGAACTCAATTTTGATGAAAGTTCTCGCAGCTTAAATAAGATCTCAAGAGGGATGGTGGGAGTGGAGAATGAAAAGTATTCCACCAGCTTTCAGTCCAGCCACAGCACAGTGAGGCACCAAAATCATGCTATTTTCCTCAAAAACCATGCTATTTTCCCCAGAGCACTTGATCCAAACCCCAGCACACGACTGAGAAGATAAATATTTTGCAGTGTAGCTGCACTTCACTAAGAAATTCTAATTAACATCCTGAAATACATCTACCAGGGAGAGACAGTCATCCTGCACTTATCATATTTCATGATGGCCACGATTATTGCCAAGAGAGGATTGCTCTGGCAGGAAATGCTGACCTGGATTCTGTGGGTAGTTACCTCTTTCATTTTCTCCCTGAGCAGTAGGAGAAAACCCAAGATTCTCACTATTTTGCTCACAGCTCATCACAGCTCCAAGCTATTTCTGCCACTCCTCTTTTTAGCAGCAAGCCTTTCTGATGTCTCAGAGTCCTCCAGAATGTTGTGTTCAGAAACAGGGCACTTAATTACCCAGCCATTCAACAGATGATTCACTTCAGCATCCTTAATTCCCACTCGTCCTTCCTCCAGTGGCTGCTATTAAAAAGTCAGGTTGCTACAAAGCCCTGCCTGCTGCCAAGGCTGGTGCCTGACTTACAACCTGTGGGGACTTTTATTAGAATAACACGGGCCACTTGTGTGCTGAGAACTCTGTGAATATTTCATTCCTTCCCTGAATCAAAGCTTAGAAATGCCACAGTTCTTCCCCCCGCATTAAACAGTAAATCACTGTGGTTTATAATCCATCATAAATGTAAGCTACCAACCCAAATCATTCCTCTTCCCAATCAGTCTCTCCTGCAAGCTAACACTAAATCTGTGTCTCCACTGATGCAGCAATCAGTTCATTCTCTTTGATTTCTCTTCCAAAGTAGACAAACAATGAAAATATCTTTTCCAATTTTAATCTCCATTCTAGTCCAATAAACAGAAGTAAGTAACGTATCGGAAAAGTGGGAATACCCTAAGCAGGCATTTAATATACATTTTTGTACCTCAGTTTGTACATGAGAGGTGAGGAAGGAAAAGGAGAATTAATAGCACATGTATAATTTATTTGTATGTGGGTAATGTATGCATGATGTCACGTTAAGACTCTCATCTAAGAAGCCATAATGTAAAGTCCATATAAAATATATATAAAAGTGAAGATATATCCTTAGTGGAAGAACAGTGAAATATTGTATGGATTATAAATGAACTGGAAGTAGAAAATAGGCTTCTGCTGAGGTTGATTGCCCAAGCCATCCCCATTATGCAGGGAGCTTGTCATCCCTTCAAAGGATCAAAGTGAAATATTCCTGGCTTCAACAATTTTGGTTTTAACTTTAACTTTGCTCCTTACGACCTCACATGTGAGGTGAACATTCCTGCACAAAAGGGAGCGAAGGCTCACTGAGAACCAGAAAAAAGCTGATCTGGAGGGGACACCTCAAAAGGAGGGAATGATTTCTCTTTTCCTTTTGGAGCACAACTCTTGGTCCCAGTGGCAGCTGAATATCCAGGAGCCAGCAATCAAAATGAAGGAGAACGTTCCC
Organism: Oxylabes madagascariensis; assembly: GCA_013400675.1. Classification (NCBI taxonomy): domain Eukaryota; kingdom Metazoa; phylum Chordata; class Aves; order Passeriformes; family Timaliidae; genus Oxylabes; species Oxylabes madagascariensis. The sequence continues at coordinate 4,478 of VYZR01041292.1, read as the reverse complement.
ACAATCCATCTGCCGTTGATGGGGTTGCAAATTTAGATGGGCTGGAATTTGGATGACGTTGGATTTCATCCATAAAAAGGACTGGGTAACAACAGNGAGAGAGATCCAAGGTTCATATTGATAACAAACTAAGTTTCAGATTTCATGTTTTCATTTGTTTTTTGCCCTTCAGTGAATAAAAAGAATAAGGAAAGGTTCAGAGACACAACTGGCTTCCAGGTAACCACATTCCTCAGCAATTCAAAAAGGGGGAAGTGCTGGCTCTAATTATTTTATTATTCCTCTTGATAGGAATGGTTTGGTAAAGGGCACACACTACAAAAAGCACACAGACAAATTGTGTAAAGAGAAAAAACAATCTTTCTGAAATATTCTTGGGTTGCCTACAAGAGACGAAGAAACAAAGGAAAAATAGAAAAGATGATCTAGAAGCCAAAGCAAGTCTAAAAGCCCTGGAGAGGGACATCCCAGAGACCTGAATATCTCAGCCCTGAGGAAAGGGAAGCCACAACCCTGTGCACCACATCAGGAGCCAGTACAGAAAGATTTTGGATACTGGGCACAGGGCTGGTTCTCTCATCTCAAAAGGAATACATTACAAGTGGAAAAAATTCAGAAAGTGGAAACTAGACTGTCTAATAACTCTCCATAAAAGCAATGACAGAATAAGTTGGGACTACTCAACCTAGGAAAAGAATCATTTGGTGGGATATGACAGAAGCGTGCCGAATTTGAAAGGATGGAGAGGCAATAATTTCTCACTAACTGTTCACTATTGCATCCATGGAAAAGCAGGGACGTGGGATAAATGGCCAGGAGCACGTCCCAAACTCCTGAAAAGAGGTAATTCCTCCCACCACGCACAGCAGGGCTGGGAAAGCATTGCAAAAGGATGCTGCAGATGCCAGTAATTTACACGGGCTCAAGGAGGAACTGAGCATGTACTTGAAAGGGAAATTAATTGCACATGAAGGATTAACAACCAAACCCTGCTCTCATTATTCATGGCCATACTGCCAGCAGTGGGACTAAGCAGATAATGGGTTTATTCCTTCTCTCTGCACAATGCAGCCTCATGTTCAGCTGCAGGCAGGGCAGGCAGAGAGTTCTGAGTCTGGGGAGCTGCTGGGGAGGTGTTCCAGTGAGGCAGGGTGAGGAAGCAGGACTAGGCATTAGCACAGGGATTGCAGCACCAGTGTGATGGTTCTGGCTCCTTTTTCTCTGCCAAGGTCGGGATTGATGCACGGGAGTCGCAGTTTGAGTTTGGACTTGGATGTTTATTATTTCTTATCTATTTACAAACTCACAAGCCATGAGCTCTAACTAGCAAGTTAGAGAAACGAGGTAAAATGGAGAGCCTCTAACTCTTCCCAAGGTTATTTAAGTGCTAATTACCCAATAATGAGGTGACACCTGTATTATTTATATTTTGACCCAATAATGACCACCCAAGACCTGCAATGCGGACCTTTTTCACCCAGTTACAGAAAACCACCCAAACCCATGAAGAAGACGGAAGAAGGACCCAGACAACGCTCAAAGTCCTCCATCTTGACTTACATGTATTACTATATACTAAAATCTTAAATCTAAGCTTTTCACCCTGTGAGATCACACAATACTATCCAAACTGCACACCCACAGCCCCGTGCCATCACTCAATCTCGGGAGCCTGTCCCAAGGCCTCAAGTCAGACGTGGTGCTTGCCTGAGGGTCAGCACCTTTTAACACAGAAAGCCTGGAATTTTCAGCCCCCCGGGTTCCAGCACACCAGGACGTGTCAGAAGAGCTCGACCTCCCCACGGATTCTGCACAGCTCTGCTGAGCACAGCCACGCTCAGGGCACCTCTCCTTGTGCTGCCCCGGCAGCAGGAAAGCAGCATCATTCCTAATTCCCACTTTATCCCTGGGCTCACAGCACAGTGTGCAGGACGGTGGCTTTTGGGCAAGTGTTTGACTTCACCTCTACAACAAGCTTTAAATTCCTGGGTGGGATTGGCTGTGTCAGCCAGATGGGGACCCTGGTGATGATCCCAAGGGTCTTGGGAGGCTAAACCTGATCAGGCTTCTCCAGGCTCAGCTTGTATCAGCACTGCAAGGTCTGTGACTAAATCCATTAGGCAGCAGCACATGAACTTAAAGGGCTTTAAAACACGGTTTGCTTCATGGAAATGGGAATGTCACTCGAGGCCATGAGAGATTCTGGGAGTTCCAAAGGTTCTAGTGCTTGAAACGGGCACCTGATATAGCCATTTTGCACATGAGATTAATTAGAATTCTAGTAATTGGACAGCATCTTTGCAAAGCAAACATGCAGGGATTATCATGTGATGTTTGGAGAAAAATCAAAATCAAGTTTATTTTCCAAATGTAATGCAAAACCCAGAACAATGGAGATGGCAGCTTGACGTGCACAAGCTGTGCCAATATTTGCTCTGCACAATTGTTTCTCTGAAGATTAGGGGGGCTGAATCTATGGATGTGGCAGATAATTTGAGTGGAATTACACTCCAGAACATACATTTTTTTGTTAGGAGGAGCTGCAGTAATAGATCCTGATTAGGCACTCAATTGCTAGCCAGTACATGAATTCCAATTACTGAGCCAGTATTCAGAGTATATTTTCATTGAAACCTTTCAGACCAGGAGTGAGTAAAACCTTCCAATGGTTTAAGCTGTCCTGAATCACTTCAATTAATTTGTGGGTTTGTAAAATTGATGTAAGGCTGCAAAGGAGATTTCCACCCACACACCTCAATTTAATCCCTTTTCCCTCCCCAGAGGCAGCTCTATCTCCCTCCTCCTTCTCCACCCTGATGCACTTCTCACAGAAAGATCATCCAGCAAAGCAGAGATTCTACCAACATATTTCCCTTTAGCCTGGAAAAAAAAATTAAGCTGTTACCAGAGGAGCTTCACGTAAAATGCAAAAATATTTGCAGATGTTCATAAATACTTATTTTCCTACTAAATATTTTCCCTCTATATAATGGTACCCCTCTATCCCCCAAGTCTCTACTTAGTCCTTAACTATTTTGGTTCCACCCGGGGCAAACAACATTAAAAACTCCTTTTTAAGGGATGGGTTTAAAGCCCTGTTGGACTGTAAAGAGGAAGAAGCACGTGCCTAAGTGAAAATCTGAAAATCCTTCTCTGAGGCATTTTCCTGATGATTATTCCACTCCCTCTGCTCCCAGTGCCTGATATTTAGAAGATCTGCAGATAAAAATTAAGAACCACGTTCTCTATTATTATATGTTGGATATTACTTTAAATAGGCACTTTGCACAATAAATAAACAAGAAATAAGTATTTCCATGCAGAGCAGCCGGGTGGGAACAGGACTGGAAGGAGAAGAGCTGTGGTGGCAAAGAGAGTGATCCCAGCAGCTCCCTCCCCTCCATCCCCCAGGTCACAAACCAACAGCTCTGGGAGGCACGCAGATATCTCATGAAGAGAAAATTCAAGATAAAAATAAAATTTGCGTGGTAAATTGAAATGGTAGCCCCTGTAACCACAATAAAAATACTATTAATGGCTTACTCTGCTCAACTGGAGTGCAAATCTGTGATGCAACCCGTGAAAATTTTGTGTAATATAAACCCAACCTATTTGAATTATTGTAATTTTGACTGGCAGAAAAAGGAAAAGGGAAGAGATATAAACAAAAAAATGTATTTGGTGAACATTGCTGCTATAAATCACTGAGACTGATTCAGGTAAATCCCAGGGAGCCACCAACAATGAAAAAATATTCTTATGCTCCTCATTAAGTAAATAAGTTTATCACTTAAAAAACTCCAGGAAAATACAGACAGGAGTCTTTTTATGACCAAACTGCATCCAAATTGCTTCATGCAAATAAGCCCAGTAAAAGCAGAATCATTCTGTGCACACAAATCCAAACTGCTGGATCCAAGGCAGGCTCATCTGGAGTAAAATTAGGTCACTCTCTCCAATAGATGAAGGAATCTGCGATGGCCAACACTTTTCAGAACAAATGACATCCCTTTCAAATTGGCCTCATTAGCCTTTCCTGTAGACAAGCAAAATGCAATTCAGTTTTTTAAAGGGACTTCTCTCAACTGTAAAATTCCTAGGACTTGGCTCATGGAGTAATATTTTTTTTTCTGAGTTCTGATTAAAAATATATAAATTTACTAATCTGTGAGGCTATGAGCAACCTTTGTTTTCAGCACAGAGAGCTTTCCAGTTAGCTGGAACGAGCTTTTTGGGTTTAGACACTTCCAGGCCATAAAACTAATTAAATAAACGAGAATTCATTCTTCCAGAATAACCAGTCATAAGCAGAATAACTCCAGGAAGTGAAAGTGGAAATTGAGTGCCACTCTTCCTTCTGAGTGTCCCAGCAAGGGGCTGTGCTGAGCTGCACAAACAGAACAAACCGTTGATGGAGACTTGGGCAACTTCACACAAGTCCCAGATTTGCCCCAGTTTGTCGCTGTTTTACACCAAAA
>VYZR01041290.1:2556-16706 GCA_013400675.1 Oxylabes madagascariensis | reverse complement strand
AATGATTTCCCTAGGGAAGACACTGCGAATGACAGCAGAAAAAAAACCTGTGAAAAATCATTATAAAATGTGCAACCATTGCACTATCTTGCACTATGATTTAACCCATTCCTGTACACCCGACAATAAGCCATGCTGCTTTGAAATATTCTTGCTCTCTTTTGTCTTTATGATACAAACCATGCCAAAAGCCAGCAAGTACAGTGGGCCAAAGGGATGTTCTTTGAGTCACATCTCATGACTTTGTGGTTAAATGTGATGATTGTACAGAATCTTGATGCTGCAGGGCTGGCTGCCATTTACTGCACTAATTTCTTTTTCCTCTTCTTTTTTCCCTCCACCCCTCCTGTGAGCACTAGTGGAAGAGGCAGAAAGCAGGGCAGTGCAGAAAGGCCTCACTGTGTTCCTTCTTCTGGAGACACGTATTAGCTCTCCAGTGAGTATTCTGGAGCTTGCTGTTTCAAAGTCAGCCTTCTCTGTGGCATGCTGAGTGTTCTTATCCACTACCCAGGACATGCCTTGAGTCAGCTGGAATGCAAAATATGCTTGTTTGGAGTTGCAAGAAGACTGTGTCAACATTACGGGGTTTATAATACAGCTCTCCGGTGAATGTTCTTTTGTAGAAATTCTTCAGTTCTTTTCTACTATGATTTGGTGCTGGTTGCTGGGAAAATAATTATTTGAGTGCTGATGCTGTGTGCTAGGTTGATAGCACATGTGACATGACACAGATGGAAAGCCTCTTAGATGTGACTCCTTTAGTGGACTGCCTAAACCTCTGGAGAATGTAGGTGCTGTGATTTCATGTTCAGGTTTGAAGAGATTTGCTTTCCTCTCTTGTTATTCCTTTCTGCTTATTGCCTGTCTTCATAATTACATCTGGCACTTGATTGAGATGGAAGAAGATGAGCAGCCAGATGTTGCAGTCTCCCTCATGCCTTGTGGGCTATTTAAAACCTCACTCACATTTTAAGCCTTCCTGCACTCATTTTACACAGCAAAAAATCACCACAGATGGTATGATGGGAATCTGGTCCCTGAGGTCTTTATGTTGGTGGGGTGATTCAGGAAAGTACAAAGTGCCTGTGACAGACTTTGCAGATAGAGGGACTTTTGAGTACTTGTTGACCCTCTCAAAGATGAAGTTGTCCCCACCAGTGGCCATCCATTTCCTTACTCTTTCCCCTGTATCCAGAGGTATGACCACCTATGCAGTGGTGTGGGGCTTGGTGGGAAGATGGATATTCAGTTTTTAGGGGCAGAGTTGGGAAGCAGGTCAACAGAGCTACTCCTTTAGGGTTGTGTAGTGGTTGGACAGCTGAAAGCTCCAGCTCAAAGGCTTCTGCCTTAAAAGTGCTGCCATTAACTAGCATTGACTTGTGCTAAGGTATGTCTGTACTCTCATAAGCATTATGGCCCCTGTACCCCAGTTTTCAAAGGCACTGAATGTGTTCAGGTAACCAACTCATTCTCACAAGTCATAGGACATGTTTTCTCACATTTTTCCAACCTGTGTTTGCACCTGTCAGTAGATCTAAATTGTGATATGGCATTTGGGAAAATGCTTTTAGCAGAGCAGAAGTTATTTACCCAGCACTGGAATATTTTGCTTGACTGAGACAGTCTTTGATCTTTTGTTCTGGGGCTTTAAGAGTCACACATCCAGTCCCCAGCAGAATGGTAGCTGGAGCCTTTTGTAGGTAATCTCCTTTAAAGGCCAAGTCACTTCGGCTACCTCGAGGTCTGAAGATTTCTGGTTTATAAATTACATGATTTTCTGGGAAGTGGATTCACATTTTAAACTGCATTTGAGCATCTACCTTGCAAATCCATTTAAGCAGCTTGAATTATTTGGCAAGGCAGTGGAACCCCAAATTGTGAGTTAGCTTTTCCAAAGAAGATTTTTCACTCATGCAAATTTGGGTTTCAAATACCGCCAGCAGAAAAGCAGAACAAAGGAGAAAGAACTCAACCACCTAAACAGGGATTTCTCATTACACCTGCTTGGATTTGTTTTTCAGATTGTGAATGAATCACCGAATGAATGCACAGAAACACTTCCACACTTGTAGTCACCTATTGTATAATGAATATACCATAATTCATTTAGAAAAATGAAAATACTGGAGGGCCCCAGGCAGCCAATTAAAATTTTTTCTTAAGTTCAGATAATGCCTCAAGATCTATTTTTATACCTGCTGACAAATTAAGCCTATACTTTTTTCCTTGCTGAATATAATTCATGCACAGTTAAGCACACAGTAACTTTCCATTGCTTTGCTCTGATATTTTACTGTTTCATGAGGTAAAATACAGCAATTCACAAAGAAATGGACCAACAAGACAGGTAGCCAGGTAGGTGCATTATTCTTCTGCAGTCAGATGCCTCGTGAATCACTACCCTTGTAACAATTTTAATTAACTTAATATATTTCCCATCAGGAATTTAAAACAAACAACCATTTCAGAGGGAGTTACTGACTTTGTGCTCCTCTCACAAACAGCAATATGGATACGGGAGAACGAAGAGTTTAGAGGAACTGCTTTAAGAATTTTTGTGTCTCTAGAGCTGCCTCTTTCACAGGTCCCTTTATACCTCCAGCTCCTGCTTATGCAGCATTACTAATTTACCTTGACAATTGACACTCGTCGTGTTTCCAGCAACAAAATCTGTAGCGACACAGTGACTTAGCGTTTCTGTGTTTGCTGGGAGAGCAAAGGGAATTGTGCCGTGTGCTGCTGCCTGACCCTCATTATGTATTGCATCTGTTCTGTCTGGGTGCTGCAAGAAGTGCTAATTCCTATCTTGCCAGCTGCCTGAAATTGTCATAGTCCTTCAAAACTGCACATGCATTTTGTGTTGTTCTGTACAATTTATGCATTTAATTAGGACTCTGAGAATCTTTTGGGTCATGTGTCCTGACTGTAAGGTAGAAGGTAATGCAGGAGGGTGTGCAGCCTCTCACGTGCCCTATGGGTGTCGAGTCCTTCTGATGTCTCTTGGATGGGAGAGGCTCTGGGTCTGTGCTGTGCATGGCATGGGGTCCCGCTCGTGGAGATGCACAGAGGGACAGCGTATGCTGGAGTCCTGAAGCCATCCCATGTCACCTGGCAGCTCAGCAACACCACCAGTCCTGTCCTGCCACCTTTACATTTTCTTAATTAAACGCAGGGGAAGGAATCTCTGCTCTGGGAACATTCTCCCAGGGCTAAGGCTTGAGGAAAGGGTGAGAAAAAGAGGAGAAATCCCTCTGCTTCAAAATTCAGCTTTAATTACTGCCTGCATGACTTCCACCCCCATGGCAGGCACGGGCTTCAAACAATGGCTATGGGTGAAGCCTCCAAAGTTAAATCTACATCACCAGTAATTGGGAAGCCCTGCTGAGAGCAGCTCCTACGCTGATGGCAGTGGAGGGGTGTATGAGCAAGCAGCCCACCCATCCGTCCGTCTATCCATCCATCCTTCCATCCATCCATCTGTCCTTGCTGTCACCATCGCTACCTTTGGGAACTCACTGCTTCTAGCCCAGCCTCTCAGTGAAGGCACCATGGAGAAACAGCCAGCAGCAAACAGAGAGTGTTTTTTATTTTACATTATCTCAGGAGAATCTCCTTCAGCCCTGGACACCACTGCAGGGCCAAGTTGACAGCAGCTCAGTGGGACACAGACGTGTCACATGGGGGCCTGATCTGCCTTAGTCTGTCCTGGGAGAAATCCTATTTATCTTCTCTCTAACCTGCTCTGGCACACAGGGTCTGACCTTACCTGGCACCTGCTTAATTTGGCAGCTACCACCAGCATGGGAGTGCCCCGAGGCCACAGCACCTGGGCAAGGGATGAGGGAAAGGAGATGCTACAGAAAGTGACTGTAAACCTTTATGTGGACATTCTCTCTGACTTGGGAAATCCCTGAGCAACAAACTTTTGTTATAGGATAAAGCTATGTATTCTGCACAAATATCTCAGCATGTTTTGTCTGGAGTCATACTCGTCTGCCAGCACTCTCCTTTGGCCCATCTCACGGAGTCCTGGGCTGGATGATCTTCCCATCCTGACTTGGCCAGGAATAGCAATCTGCCCTGCACCTGGCATTTCCCAGCAAAGCAAATAATAGCTAATGAGCTCACTGCTGACATTAAATATTTCAGAAGGCATTAAAAAAAATATATTTGTTTATAATTATATATATAAAAATTATAATTCTGTTTGCTTCCAAAGGAAAAAAAGCTATGAAAGAAACTGCACGGGCTTTATTTAGGGAGCCCTGAGAGAATGAATTTGTAGGCTGCAAATTTGTAGATGAGTTTTTATTGGTTTTATCAGTTAGGTTACAAATAAAAGCTTTGACGGGGTAAATGCAGTCATGCATGTGTAAAATTAGTGAGAAAATTCTCAAAAATCCAATAATTGACAAATGCACCAGGTCACACATGTATAGCTGAGTTACTACAGTATACATTATATTAAATATATTGAATTACCTAATTTTGAAAAGATCAACAGACACATGAGGTTGTCTGTGTTTTTCCTGGTGGGGAATAAGTGGGAGGTGTCAGGATGTGCTCCTATGAAGGATGCAAGGGTGAGAGGTGTCCTCCATGGAGAGTGGCTCCCTGCCGCCAGGACTGTGTTATTTGCTGTCACAGGGACCACTGGACATGGAGAGAAGCATGGTTAGCCCTCTGTGGGACATGCTGGCATGGACACCCCCGGCACAGCCCAGCACAGCTGCTGCCATTGCCCTGCCAAGTTGTCCAGCTGGACATCAGGAAGCTTTTCCCCCTTCCCTCTGGGAATAATTAAGATTTTTCCTAAAGCAGGCCTGGTGAGGAAGTGGGCTTGCCACAGGTCATTTGGAAACATTTGCTAATGACCTCCTTGGTTCCAGTGTGGAATGCTAATTTACATTATGATTTTCACTGGATGGCTGTGCTTTCTGCCAGAAATGCTGACTCAAGATGCCATGAGGTGAAGCCGTTGGAGCTAGCAGAGATATTTAGTAAATCTGCTAAAGGCTCCACTAATCAGGAAAGAAAGGGATAAAATTTCTGATTAGAAGTGACATCATTTTACTTAATGTAATTTTTTAATGCTTTTAAGGACAGCATCACACTGCAGATTCATATAGTACCTGCATCTTAAAGCTAAGCTGTTAAAAAAACCCTTGCATATAATATCCAGATCTAATCTTACCCTGCCAGCCAGCAAGTTTCCAGGAAAAGGAGTGGGGATCTGTAATTTAATAGCATTCAGTATAATGTACAACTGATGCCAAGAGAAGAAAACGTAGAATTAGCTGTACTAACTTTGAAGGGCCTGAAACAAAGGGGGAATATGCATGAATAGCTGGAGATTCCTCAGATAATAGTAATGTCATAAATTTAGAATATTATAACATACTTTCTAAAGCGAAGTAATTTCATATTCCAAGTAGAGAGCAAATACAAAGAGCTTTCCTAAAGCATGTTGTAGATTAATGAATTTCAAACAGCAACATCAAAGTAAATCTAACAATAACACTGCCACAAATAAAAAATATGATGGGAAGCAGTTAAAATATAAAGACAAAGGGCCAATTTTTTCTCTCATTATCCTGGTGTAAATCCAGCGTAACTTCGTAAATCTCCTCTGCTAGTCTGGGTCTAGAGATGGGAGTGACAAAGAACAGAATTTGATTCATGCTTACATTAAAAGAGCATAGAGCCATGAAAGAAAAAGGCCTGAGGGTTTTTAGAGATCTTGAAAGCAGAGAGAGGAATGCTCTGGAGGAAATGCTTGGAAAGGCAGAGCTGTCTTTTGCTACAGTGTGGTGTTATCCCAGTGTGTTGTAGGATCCCCATCCACATCCCAGCGAATGCTGATCTGCAAAGCACAGGAGGGGTTGCTCTAGAAACCCAGTGAATCAAAAGGGACCTGAAGAGACAGACAACTTGTGTGGGGCTTGGAAACATATGGAGCTGGGGGAGAATGTAGAGCACCCTTACGAACATGGCTTTGCTCCTAGAGAAGGAAGAGGAGAGACCTCCAAGGCAGCTGTCTCCTGGGTTATCTCTGTGCGTGCTGCCTGTGCCAGTGTGCAGAGCCGGAGGTGGAGGGGGCTCGGGCTGGCCGTGGTACAAAGCCATGTGGGGCAGCTGTGCACAGCCCCTCTGATTGGGGCAGCCCCACGGGGGACCGAACTGCAGCCACGTCGGGGGTGAGTGCAGAGACCTCCAGGCTGGGACTTACACACCAAGGGAAGCAGACTGGGGAGGCTGCCTGACCCATCGCGACCAAGGCACCTTCTGTTTCCAGTGTCAACCACTTTGAACCAGCTGCAGCTTTGCCCTCGGGTGGCTGAGCAAATGGATGATCTCCCTCTGCTGCAAGGCCGATCAGAGGGGAATCACTGGGTCATATGCCACCACTGCTGCCTCCAAGGCTCTTACCTCTCCCTAGGCAGTGGAAAGGAAATGAAGGAAGTGACTTTTGCATCCCCAGAGTCATCAGTAATGCGTGAGACACCTGAACATTTCAGCTGAAATGAATAAATATGCACATGCATCCACTTACTGGGGTGACTTAGCAAATGCATTCCGACAGTAAGATACTGAAGCTTGCACACAATGAACATAACTAAATATTTTTGCTGGAAGCTGTTCAATTGTTACCATCAGGGAAAGCACGGTTAAGGCTGACATGTCCTCTCCCTTCTGTTAGCTTTATTCTCCCTTCTAGTGCCTCTGCCATAACAAGCACGTATACACATACATAAAAAAGAAGGCTGGGTAATGATAGGACTTGGCAGGACGTGTTATTTGGATGCTGCAGCAACCTACTGAAGTGCCACTTGCCAGGTTGCTATTCAGCCTGAAGAGATCAGGCAGTCAGTGTATCACATAGCAAAGGATTGCTAAAAAGTAGAGAGGACTTGTGTCAAACTCGGAGGAAGTATTGATTGAAGCCAGAAGCGGAGTTAGTGCTTCCTTCAGTGTTTCTAATCTGTCTAAATGACCCACACAAAGAAGCCAGCTGACTTCTTATGTTTGCTCTTACCTGTAAGTGAAGAGCAGGCAGCAAAAAAAAATCAAAGGGATGTCAGATGTGCTGTGAAACTGGGTCACTGCACAGCAAATGGAATTTTATGTGAAAATATGAAGAAAATGGTGGGTAAAAACATGAAACACATGAAGCTAATGAGAACAGCTCACAAAGCAAAGCCTTTGGAGCAGCAGTTGCCTGGTTTACCAAGAGAACTGAACATTTGAGAAATCAGTTTCCAGGAAATAAATCAAAACCTGAGATACTGCTTAAGATATCTGGCTACTCTTAAGTGCAGGAGCATTGTTGTCATCATACGGGCTATGGCCAGGGAGCAGATAAGCAGGATATGGCACCTGCTCGGATTTTGTTGGATTTCCTCAGATTTCCTCATTTTCAGCTGTTGTAGCCAGTCTTCTGAAGCTGACGAAAACTGAATTTAGTCCTTTTTCTGGGAATTTTAAAACATATGTTTTAAAAGTTCTGGTATTATCCAGTGTAGCACTTGATCGAACAAAGAGCTCCTTGTTAAAAGTTGTCAGCTGCTCCAGGGGACTGGGAGGAGGAAATACAGCAGATCTGGAGCAGGCGGATTTCCCTGGTACACAGTGGGAGGTTTGGGAATGCTGCATGCACTCCTTGATATGAATAGGCAGTTGCAGGTCAAGAATTTCTTTGGGATTTGACTGAAGAATGTCGGATGGAAAACTGGGGAAATTAATTTTAAATGGAAAACTGTGAAAACTTATTTTTCCTCCTTCTTATTTCCAGATCATGGCATTTAAGTTCAGGAGTAACTCCAGGACATTTCTTCCAAGTGGGTGGGACACTGCATGCCAAGTTTCAGCAGTAATGGGGAGGATGAGTTTGGAACACACCTGCACATTCCTCTTCTTTAGTCCAGTGCCAGAGGACTTCTGGGGTGGGATGTAGTGTTGGGCTAGAGGGCGACGAGGGTGGTAAAAGTAAGAATATGTATGACCTAAAGTGGTAGTAGCCCCCAGCAGATAGGGAGTGGAAAGAGAGGTGGTGTGTACTGGGTGTCTTCACCACAAAACTAGGTCTCTATGCACATACAAACAGAATAGAACATATTTTCAGTTGGCATTCCAAGCTGAAGCCATCGAGGTAGAAACTCACTGGTGTTACTCGATAAATCGTAAGCTGCCTTCTTGGAGGAAATAGAGCGTTAAATAGAAAATCTAAGTGAACTCTGATGAACCAAATGGCCTAGGCTTGTTCCATCATTTTTTATTAATTGCACGAGGTGTCTCATTTTGTTTCCCTGAGAGCAGATCTGAATGCTCTGCTCTTTCTCTGAATTGTCACTTGGGCTGCGATTACTGGAAGCCTAAAGCGATGATGACAAGCTATCCTCCCTGGGTGCTCTCTGGTAGAGAGGTTTAGGAGAAGGACCACCATATGGATATGGAATATGCAGAAGCCACCAGAATGATGTCCAAATAGAGGCTTGAGGGGACATGAGGTTTACTGCCCCGCAGGAAAAGAGTGAGGCTGTTGAGGTGAAACCCAGCTCATCTGATAAACCACCATGCCAGAAATTGCTCTCCACTGCTGCCTTTTTCTGTACTGCTTCCTCCTGAGGGCAAGATGGCTTTCAGATAGATTCTTACCCAGACATGGGGGTAAGTGAGTGGGGGACAGACAGCAAATGCCTTTCTGCAGCAAGCCTGAGCTCAGAACTCCCCTTGTCTTTATTTTAAAAGTGGCTTTTTGGCATCAGTTGTAGGTGAACAAGTTTTTCTTCAGCCTTCAGCTTCTTTTTTGCGCTCACCTCAGATGCCACTGAGCCACCACAGTGATGACAGTTCATCCTTTAGATGGAGGGTGTCAGTAGCCAATGGAGAATATCGATTTCTGCTGATTGCTAATTAGTAGGTGGAACTGGAACTTTGTGTGGAGAAATTGAGCTGATTCAGGCAATTGGAAGTGTTACTCAGGCCGGTGGAAATTTCCTAGCCAGCATGTAGCTGTGAGCTTCTTTGGTACAGGCAATTCCCTAGGGAAAGCATCTCACCCTCTCTCTCTGAAGCAGGTGTGCATGAGACTGGTACCTCACCCTAGCCTAGGGCAGGGAATTCAAAGGAGGGGATCAGCCCTCGCATCAGAATATGAAACTATGTGACATATTCATATTTTTAAAGCAACTGCTTCTGATCTGTTGGAAGTTCATCTGCCTTCAGAATAGTATTTACATGGATAATGTAGTGCACCTCCAAGGGTAGGCAAGCAGACACCTCCCATTCAAACTGATTTTCATGGATATTATATCTTCACCAACAGTTAGCTTTAAATCCCAACTCCTGATCTGTGTGGAGTAATTTCTGGCTGGTCTTGAGAAAAAAAGGGCAAAAAAAGAAAAAACTGCTTAATGCAAGATGCAAGCAGGGCAAGAAATCCCTCTATATGAGTTCTAAGCAGTGGATCCTCTGTCATCCCTTGGGATTTATTCAGCTAAATTTTGCTATTTTGATGTATCTCCTCTGTGCTTTGATACATTTTTCTCCCTGTCAGCAAGTCACATCTTAAGCAATACAGATACTTTGCAATTAACAAGCATTTTGAAGAGTCAGTTTCCCCCTCCTCTCGCTCTCCAGTCTTCATCTGGTATAATGCTTGCAAAGTCAGTGGTAACTGGAAAACTAATCCTGTTAACCTCACTGTAGGATTTCTGAAATTAACTTTCTAGAGAGGAGAAGAATCTTACTTCTTACTGCATGTTGAGACTTCAGAATTACTCCCTTCCCTTGAGCCATACTGCTTTCATATCTCCATAGTGGATGCTGTATAAAACTTAAGACTGGTATTCATGTTAACAACGTTAGTCAAAAATCATATTAGGATATCAGTATGGTCATGTGGGATAAGATTAGTGCTCCAGCTGGTCAGGATCCACTTTCACCTGCTCTAAATGAACTTTTAAGTTGATTATCTGTGCAACCTGATCTAGTGGGAGGTGTCCCTGCCCGTGACAGTGGGGGTTGGGACCAGATGATCTTTAAGGTCCAATCTCTTAAAATTTTATGATAACCATCAAATTTTTCTCATCTTTGACTTGATAACAAAAATGAAGTGTGATTTAGCACCAAATTGATTTTCCAAATCTCTGCTGAAGGGGTGGACAGCTCAAAAAGGTGTCCTCTGTTTAGTCTAGGGATTTTTCTACACAGCTATGTTATTCTGTGTCTTGTGTGAAAAAAAAAGGAAATTACACAAGAAAGCTTGCTTGGATTAATTTAGAAATCATATATATATATTTTAAAGGACCTTCTTTCAGCTCATTTTGTGGTTTGGTTTACTAAATTTAAGGAGGAAGATGACTTCGCTGAGAGCGCACAGGACCCTAATGTGTCAGCTTTGATGAGCTCTCTGGTCCTGGTGGGTGTAGAGGTGTTATGGATGCTTCAGGCTGTGAAAGAGCATCTCAGCTGCTTGTCTGTGCTGAGCAGGCAGGGTTGCCTGTAGAGAAACTCTGTCTCAACATGCTGCAGCTTTCTCCTTTGTTTTATCCAAAGGTGAGAACTATTTATGAGTCACATGGCTCATAACATGGCAGCTGTATCGCCAGGGGATGCGCGACCTCGTGCTGGTGAGGAGTCCTTGCAGCAAGCAGGTTGTTGCTGGGCTGATACCTCGGTGTCTGCAGCCTGCTATCTGTGGCAGGGGCGCAGGAATGCAAGGTGGCTTTAAATAAATTACATCATTTGCATGGTATGAAAGCTGGCTGCAAATGTTTTGTATTCCTTTCCTGGAGGCTCCTAGATGTGCAGGATAGCTGTGCAGGGGCCTAGTTGTTGTTGTTGTAGTTGTTGCTGCAGGGCCTTAAGTTTGCTGATAACATATGTTAAGTTCAACTTACATTGAGATGCACCAAAGGGGGTTGGCAGTGTGAAACTGTAATTAAGCCTCCACAGAATCTGGGCTTTTGGGGCGTGTAAGTTAACACAGGGAAAACTTGGTTTGACTTTATTGAAAAAATACCTATGGTGAACAAAGAAAATTGGTAATTGGTTCATCAGAAACTGCTGCATTGTGAAGCTTCTTAGGTTTATTTACATGTTTTGAAATCAAAAGTTTGTCAAGGGAGATGGGCTTCTCAGTCAGTGACAGCATTCAGCATTCGTGGAGAAGATGGCTTTGCTCTTGAACATCTTCCATACCTAAATACCATTCATCTCTTGTATGAAGGACAAGGGACACCTGGATCACCAAATCCAGCCCTCTGACATCACAAGCAGCCATATGGTGTGACGGCACTGGCACCAGTGGAACCTGTTCTCTTACCATCCCTCCAGTATTCCTTGGAGCGCTGGTTCCTCAGCATGGCAAAGGAGGGGAAAGCACCCAGCATACAGAGGGCTTTCTGGGGCAGGACCGCTGCTCACTGGGACCCAGAGGAATCCCTGCTGCCCTCTCCAGCCCACTTACCTTGCCAGGTAGTGCAGGAGTTTGGGGCAGAGCCCTGGAGCATGGTAACCACTTACAGCCGGAGGAGGAAAAGAGTTTAAACTGCTGAATCATACCACATGCTCCAATTTCTGTGCAAGGGAGATGTGGGGAAAGAGCTTGCTCTTGCCATCAGATATGTCATCTGCCTGTAATAACCTATGATCAACTCATTTTTTATCCTCTTCTGTATTTCGCATCGCACTGGGAAACTATCATGGATCTGATGTTAATACACAGATAGTCAGCAAGCTAGTTAATCACAGCATTCAGATGGCTCTGGGCCTGCCTTGCTGTTTGGCAGAGATTAATTAGGGCATGTGAGTGATACAAAACAATGTTTTAACATTATTAAAACCTGATCTCACATTTCAGAAATTATTCTACCAATTACAATTCCAATAGAAGCTGGAAGTCTGTTTTTCATTCTTTGTCTAGAATATGCATTCATACATGTATGAGTAATTGACACTGCTGGCAGTTTTTCTATTAATAAAGCTACTGTATATCGATAGAAGTGATTAATAGCTGCTTTGTCCCCAGATTACATTATATCATTCAATGCAGGGCATATAGATCCTTCCCCTGTGTCTCCAGGAAAGCAAAACAGCCTGGTCTCTTTAAAAGAGGATGCAGCAGTTCAGGGGGGATGCAGCTTGTGGGGCTGCTGGGCACCTGAACCTGCAGGAGAGGCTGCAGCAGATCTTGTGTCTGCAGTGTTGTCATTGGTGTCTTTGCAAACTTTCCTGTGAACTTTTCTGGGAAAGGCCTCTGTCTTTGTGGCCCCCAAGTCTTGTGGGTACAGTGGAGGAACCAGCTTGTAGAGAAGCTTATTGGAGTTTGAGCTGTACTTTTTAAGGAAAACCACTGCTACATGGCAGGTTCAAAGTCCCCTGCGCAACCCTTTGCAAACTTCTTTGCCCAGAGGGTTTTGTGTCAAAGATCACAAAAGGAAACCCTTTTCATGACCCTTTTATCCACTGATGATGTATGCATTACTAAAGAAATCATCTGAGAGATCTTTGGTTTCTTTCAATAATAACCACGCTAAATGTTGATATTTTGGACATTCAGAAAGGGTTCCTCACTGCAAGTGCATGCAAGCCAGCACAAAACCAGCATATCTTCAAAGTCCCACAAACACACCTAAAATTCCAAACACATGGCCAAGACCCAGATAGACATCAGGTAAGAACCATTCAATGTGTTTATTACATTTAGGCTTGGAGCCGGCCTTCTGTGTGACATGAGTTGCCTGAAGAGTGTATGGGAATTCAAAGGATGCAACTGCATATCTGTATTATATCATTTTCTTATCAGAGTGCCAGTACAAAAGCTACCATATCTCAATGTTCTGAATTTTTTACTTTCCTGATTCTCAAAGCATTTGCTCTGAAAAGGGCTTGATTGTTCCAACAGAGTTGGTAGAAGGCATTGTGGTCTAATCCCACTGGATGAAGGGGCTTACTTCTTCCTCGACTAAGAAGCAAGGGGGCCTAGAGCTTTTATGAGCTTTTGGATCATGCTGGGATGAATTAGCTTTAGCCTTTAGTAGCATACACCTTGTCACACAGTTGTGAAGAGAATTGCATATCTGCAAGAGCCACTAGTTTGAAAGACAAAGCTCTTCTGAGCAGGAGCCGGGGGCACTGGCGGAGTCACTTTCACAACAATACTGTCCTGCCTTCTCATCTCCATGGCCTGTCAGCCAGAAAGAAAAGCTGGTCCCAGCTGCAGCATGTGTTTACTTCTGTACCTGCTCATGGCATTCAGGTATCTTTTTTTGTTCCCTGAGGACCATGATATTTTGATGCACCCCAGGGCATTGCCATGGAGAGAAGAGCATGTGCAGAGCTGGCTAGAGTGGGAGAGGTGGCTTGGGAGCTACAGAACCTTGTTACTTAATTTACACCCTAGGTAACCATTATAAACCCTGAGCTATGTTCTAAGTCTGGCAAGCATCAGGCCTTTTTTACTACAGCATTTAAGAATACCTAAGCATAAACTCATGACCTCCAAGAGGGGTTTTTTTAAGCTGTGTGCTTACCACATTGCAGTTTTGGGAGTTGGCCCAGAAATCTCTCTGAGGCAAGACTAGAATAGCATCCTTATAAACACATGTGAATTGGAAGGGATTATAAGGATTAATGAATGCTCATAGCTCTCCTTAGGTAGACACTGACTTGCAAACCTGAACCAAACCACAGTTTTTAAAGGGAGTAATTCTGAATACTTAATGTTAGCTTCCAAACAGCATCCTCTCCAGTGCTGTTGTTCATTAGTTGATAATCTTCCGTAAAGCTTTATGCTTGGGAACACTTCTCTGCGAGAGCCCAAACCACAGTCCTTCCCAGTTTTAATAGCAGTTGTGCCATTGATGTCAGCTGGCTTTGGGTCAGGCCCTAAATGCATATAATAGTAAATTATGTGGCAGCTGTGCATTTTCCATTGAACTCAGCAAAAACAAAGTGGTCTCCCACTGTGTGTTGGAGAAAGGTGGGCTCCATAGAAAAGTAAGTGAGGAAAAGCCTCCCAACGATATTTATGTAATTGTTGGCCACCGCTGCTGATACTTTCATTATAGGAAATGTTTCCTTAAAATTGCTATGCTGCTGATGTTGCCCATTCTCCGGTCACTGCCTGACAAAATTAATAAGGCAGT
>VYZR01041273.1:0-12889 GCA_013400675.1 Oxylabes madagascariensis | reverse complement strand
CACAATCTTCAAATTAGTGAGAATCTGCACATCACGTAGGCTTGTGTTTCTTGAATGGAAGATCACCAAGATAGTTAGTGGTTATGCAATTTCTGGGAGAGTTTTGCTTCAGAACTTGGCCCAAAGCTGTTCATTCACATTAGTGACTTGGTTAGTCATGTTTTTATGTTTATTTCGGCATGCAGACTGCAAAAATGACATATAATTTTGGACAAGTAGCAGCTCGAGGGAGCTTAGTAGCCATGCCTTAGCTGTAGGATAGACATCAGTGTGACCTCATTTTGTCTCATTGAGGAGACCCTCCACAGTTGCAAGCAGTGGCAGTCAAGTCCCCTGCGTGTTCAGTTTGGTCAGTGATCCTGTTCCACAGCAGCCATGAAACGAGGTGAGCTGGGAATGCAAACGCTGGCTTTAGGCACGAGGATAACCATCAGCAATTCAGGCACCTTGTGCTGATACAACTGTTTGTACAGCTGCACAATAGATTGGGGATCTGACCTGAGTTGAAAAGTAATCCCTAAAAAAAACAAAATAAAGTGCTGGTTTATTTTTAACTGTGATCAGTTCCCTAGTTTGATTCATGGTGAGGCTGCAGGCAGTTGTACCAGTGCAGCAGAGTTGAGTGGGAGGGTGCTGTTACTGCTCTTCCAGATGTCAAAGGATTGCTTGTGCAACCTTGGTCTGAAGAAATAACTGAAGGAGAAGTTAGACATTGATTTGGCTCAATCAGTGCCACAAGGAATCTCAACATAATGTTGGGTGTTTTTTTAAAGTCAGGCATTTGGATGGCATTGGTTCCATTGTGGAGGATCACTTGATACAGCAACCAAGACAAGCAAGCTTTTTTGAACCCCAAAACTTTTTACTAGCCTCAAGAGAATGTGGTGGATGAATAAAAGTATCACTGTGCACTTTTTTCTTGTGTTTTTAATGTGTGTGTTTTCACTATCATTTTCCTGTCAGAGAGCTGGAGGCCTAGGTGTTCACCTGTGTTTTCTTCCTTAATTCACTGGTTTTACACGTTCTGAAAACAAAAAAAAAGGATATTAAATTGTTTTCCTTGACTTTTATCTTCAAATAGATTTTATAGTTTGGGTTTTTTGCTCTTTTGTGTTTTCCCTTCCCTAATTTTTTATAAGATTGTGGAGGGCAAAGAGCCAGAAAACACACCTTCTTTCTCTTTTTTTGGTTGCCCACATAAAGTCTGAAGCTGTGTGTGCCCTTGCTCTTGAGTTGGGGGAGTTGTCTGTTTTTCTTGTTGCAGAATCCTCACTTTGGCACCTGTGCTTTGCTTTCTCTGTGTGACAAGTGTAAGGTGCAGCACATTGATTGTTCCTTTCATTTCCTTCAACCACCTTCTGAAGCCTGAAAAAACTGCTCTTACTGCTGCACAAGTACTTCCTTTTTCTGGAAGTTTCCTCTTGTTTCCTCTCTACAGAAGCTGGAAGGATCTTGTCCCAACTTCCCACCTGCTTTCCAGGTGTCTGTATTAGCTAGGAGTCTGAGGGACACAGGGCTGGGGTGCACAACCATTTCTCCTTGTCCAGTCTGCGTGGAGGTGTGAGTGGGAGCTCAGGCTGCAGAGGTGTTTGCACATGTGGATGATGACAACACCTTCAGCTCAGAGGCCAGCAGTTACTCTGTAGGAGATTAGGCCAAATTGTTTTCCTTGGCTCTGGCATGATGCCTTCCAAGGTCTTCTGGGGCATTTTTAGCCAGGAGGAGGTGAGGTGAGAACTTTAGGAGGTGCCAGTTGTTCTCTTCACCCCTGTTGTAACACAAACTGAGATCTGCTTGCCTGACTGCAGTGGATTCTCTTCAGTTTGGTGGGGCAGCTCCCCAGAGCTGAGCAGCCCTTCCCTGTGCCATCCATCTGCCCATGCTCTGCCCACGCTCCCACAAAATCACACCTCCCTCTTCCTGCCAGCAGTGCTCACTGTGCAATGCATTTGTCCTCTGGTTCAGCACAGCCATCACCAGCTCTGACTCATTCTTTTGCTGTCAGCAACTGTGGTTCATTTACCTGCTCATCTGTCCTGCCTTCTGATGCTGTTTAGATTGTTGAATTTAGTACCCACAGCTGACAGGAAGGTGCAGTTTCTGAATGAACTCCTCATGCTGAACTCAGCGTAGTCATTCCATCATCTTCCTGCTGGGGAGGCATTTGAGTGGTTACCTGGATGACTGTGCAGGACTCTCTTAGGGTTGTAGCTGCCTTATTTAAGCCTCACTGTCAGGGAAGAGGCCAAGGTCTGTGACTAAAGAGTAGGTATACTTTATTTTAGGTTAAAATGTTAAACATAAGATTTTTTGAGACAGGAGGTAAAATGGTTCCCTTGGCTTATTCAGTCCATAAGTTGAGTTACAAATTCTTTCTGAGTTAGTCTGTGAGCCAGGCTTCTTCAGTGGGAATGGCATGAATCTTTTTCCTTTCTCCCTGTCATGCTATGAATGCAAGGACAATTTTCTGCCTGTTGATGAGTTTTTGAGCCCCTGCACTAATGGAATTTTTAAAAATGTCTTTTTTTGGTGGTTTAGGTTAATTCATTGTGGCTTTTGACTGTTGAAAGTATGTTCCTTTCTAATTGTCTCTGACTGGTGAATTGGAAAGCTGTGCTGAACAGCAGCTTTTGCGTTGGAATAATTTAAAAATAACCTGTGGAGACTTCTTCCTCTTTGTAAATGATGTGAAGCCAGAAATTAGCTCACAGAAAGATGAGCAATGGGGCCTCACAAGCATTGATCTTCCCTAAGCCCTTCTCTAGAAAGCATGTGTCATAATCTCATCTCTCCCATAAAATGCAAAGCCGATATTGGATGACCCTGCACTCTTAGGCACAGGCTTGGAGAAAAGTCTTCTGGGCTGGTACTGATAAAGCAACCTTTTGTTGTACATATTCTGTCAGGTCTTGCTGCTGTGGAAACTCTCAGGCTTGGATTGCAGCCAGTGCTTTGGAACAGACAAGGAAGGTGCCCTTTTCTACCAAGGCAGGATGTATTTGTGGCAAAGTGCAGCAGGAGGATTCAGCAGCTCCCTCTTTCTCATCATCCCCTCCTACTGGAGAGGAAAGAGTAGTGATGACCAGGCCAGGGCTGGCCCTTCTTGCAGCCTTTGCAGTGACACTGATAGCAGTGACAAGGACTGGCAGGTCCCCAGACAGCCTGTGCCCTCCTGCCAATGTGCTGCATTTCTCCAGTGAGGAAGGGGAAGCCTAGGGAGAAGAGCAGCAAGGGAATTAAATCATCCCTGTTACGTGCACTCCTCCACTGCTCCCCAGCATGATCTTATCACAGTAGTGCCAGCTTGTCCAGCATCAGACCAGACAGGAATACAAGCTGGAAGAGGCCATTTGAGCCCCAGCTTGGGTTACCCCCACATATAGACAGCTGCATGACAGGTGTTCTCAAAATGTTGCAGAGTACCTGTCCATATGTTGCTGAATGTGACAGACCTTCCCTGTTCATGGCTGTGTGCTGAGTTGGCTTAAAAAAAAAAGAGAAAAACAGAGAGAGGCTACCACTGTAGCGTGCCAGTGTGAGAAAACGGGTATTGTCTGTGTTCTGGCTCTGAATCCTTAACAGGGACTCCCAGTACCTCATCCCTCCCGGAAAGCATGCCATGCTTTATGCGTAGGTGACAGCAGAAGGGTCATTGCAATTCTTGCTAATCTGGCCTCTAAGAAAAAAAAAAGCCTTGTTTAACCCCAGATCTAAGCACTGGTTTTAGTGAGTGGTTTCAGCATTCCAGCCAGAGCTAAAAGTACATGGCTCAGCCTTTCTTTCTTCAGAAAGAGCTGAAAAGGCTTGGCTTCCGCTCCTTTCTTAGGAAAAGAAGAGGAGAAAATTCTTGGTCTCGCAGGCTGCTGGCAGAAGTGCTGAAGCTTTGTGTTCAGTGTGATAGAAGTATGGCACAAATAGTCTGTCATGGTTTAACCTCAGCTAGCAACTCGGCCCCACACAGCCACTCACTCACTCACTCCCTTCCTGGTGGGATGAGGGAGAGAATTGGAAGGGTAAAAGCGACAAAACTTGTGGGTTGGGATAAAGACAGTTTAACAGGTGAAGTAAAAACTGCATGCACAGGCCAAGTAAAACAAGGGACTCATACCCCACCTCCCATGGGTAGGCAAGTGTTCAGCCATCCCCAGGAAAGCATCACAGTAGCAGTGACTTGGAAAGACAAACACCATCACTCCAAACATCCCCCCCTTCCTTTTTCTTTCCCCGGCTCTGTATGCTAAGCTTGACACCATATGGTCTGGGATGTCCCTGGGGCCAGTTGAGGTGTTGCCTCCCAGCTTCTTGTACACTCACAGGTGGAGCAGTGTCAGAAGCAGAAAAAGCCTTGATTCAGTTAGCCCTGCTCACCAATAACAAAAACATCTCTATTATCAGTGTTGTTTTCAGCACAAATCCAAACCACAGCCCCATACAAGTTACAAGGAAGAAAATAAAGTCTCCCAGCCAAAACCAGCACAATCTTCCTTCAGATCTTTAGGAGCCAGAAACATAGGTCGTGTCTAAGGACTTGTACTATAAGCTTAATTTTATTTCCCTTTCTCTAGGTTCAGACAAGCTCTGTCTTAAGTAGATCAGGCTCTTTCCTTGTGAACACTTAGGAGTTGGTGCGTATGTGCCCTGTTGATGAGGAAGAAAGAGGATTGGTGAAGGAAGCTCAGCTCATGGCATAGGGTGGAGCATGCCTGGTAGTGGCTATTGTCCTGTCCAAGCCCTTTTTCACTGCAGTTCCTCCCCAAGCCTCACTGCTGCCATTCTCCTCCTCAGCTGATATTCTTGAGCAGCTTTTCCTAAGACTTCTGTTCCACTTTGGATGCGTGTATATAGATTGTATTCTACTTCCTGGCCTCAATCTGACAAGCCACACTTGTCATGGTGAGAGCAGCCTGTCCAAAAAGGAGCATTTGGTGGTAGTTCAAGTGTTGGACAAGATGGATGAGAAGGCTCAGGATTCAAAGCTATGTGCTTAAGTAAGCCAGGAAAGTTTGTAGCTTCCTGGATATCATTAAGGCCAAATGTTTCTGGTTACATCCTAAGTGTTGCTGCAGGTTCCTGGAGAGTTGTGTTCTCTGCCCAGGTCCCAGGGCTCATCTCCATTTACTGCTGACCAGACAGACATGTCTCAAACCTGTGGGGATCAGCTTTTGTGCTGGGAAGTTGATCTCATAGCACAGTGGGAAACACGACTTTTTTTAAACTTTCTTAGACTGGTTTTCTTCTCATACCTCATCCAATCCAGCATGACTAGGAACAACCCTGCTTTTCAGCACAGATGCTTCTGCTTTTCTTTGCTAATGAGTCTAGCTCACCAGGAACCAATTGACCAAATGCTGTGGTCCTCTTGTTTGCTATGCTGTTATTTTCTATTCTTGTGCTTTGCTCCTCAGTGTTCTGGGGTTGTTCAAGGAAAGTCCAGCTTGTTGTCATCGTGACAGGTAGGTCTGTATTTATCCCTTGCCTGTGGCCCATCTCCAGAGTCGTCATTGGCCATCTGCCTCAGCCCTCAGCACGGCAGGGCCTGCGGGCTGGACTCAGAGGAGAGGCAGTGCTGGAAACACGGATGTGCGAGCTGCTGAGGGCAGTCAGTGTTCTTACTGTGTGATACATCACAATTTAAAGCATTTGTTCTCCTTTTTATTTAGGGAAGTAGCTTTATCTGTAAGTTGTGAAGTGTTGCCAGTGTTCCCGTACAAGATGGTTTATAGACAGTAGGGACAACATCATGGTGTGCTCAGCAGTAATTCTCACACCCATGGCACTGCAGCTCCCTGCCCTCACCTCTCTTTGTGTGGTGACCTCCAAGGCTAATTTTGCTGTCTCCTTTAAGTTGCACCCTCAGAGGAGACGTTGCTGTTCTTGTTCTCTGGTGCTGTGTACGGGCAGGAGCATCTCCTTGGGTCTGATGCTGGTCTGATAAGACACCTGTAGTCTTCAGCCAGGGTTCAGTAATGTTTAAGAGGTCTCTGCCTGGGTCTTCAAGAACACAGCACTGTTTCTATGAAGGGATATATTCCCTTCATAGAGTGACGTTTGGTTTTGGGGACAGGGTTTACTCCACTTAATGGGTTAGGAAGAGCAGAGTTACCTTGGATGTCTTACTGAATTTTGTTTGGAAATACGTGTTACTACAAGAAAAAACATCTTATTGCCAGGAAGTGTTTGAACAGTGAGGTATGCAGATCAGACTTGGAGCAGATACACAGACAAAGAGATGTCTAGACTTAAATATTGTAGAGCAGAGTCTGTTCCAGTGCACGAGTCTGTTACTGGGGAGGATAATGAAATATGGGGCGTATCTATGTCTGTGTAGTCACAGATAACTCTGTTCCTGAACCCCACCCCCCACATTTCCTGAATCCAGCTCCGTGGGCACTCGGTCTTGTTAAGGAGAGATCATTCTGTTGGAAGGGGGTGCTAAACTGGCCCGGGCGTTTCACTGCTGTTCGAGCTGCAGTGGTGGTGGTGGTGGAGGATACCAAATGATCTGCTTAAATGAACTGGTCTCCCTCAAGCTGTTTCTTGGACTGTGCACTGAATTTTGCAGTTTAGTTGGAATGACTTGGAATTTTATAAGCCAGCTAAAATAGTTGAACTCATGCCTTTGTTTAACAGAGAAAGGATGAGTAATATTTAGGGCTTCAAATAGTTTTCTGCTTTATATTTGTTTGAAACTGCTGGGATTCTTCTGTCTTTGTTTGTGGGTAGTGTCCATGTTTAGTAATAACTCTTTGAGTTAGTTTGATGAAAAACACTAAGCTGTATCTGAGCTATAAAGTGTCTCTTTCTCAAGCCCTGTGGAAATCTTCCTCTTTACAAATGTTGCCTCTGAAATGCTGCTTGCCACGAAATACTTTTTTTCTCACATTCACTCGAGCATGGGAAAATACTGCCTGTATCACTGTTTCTCTAGAGTATGTGGATTCATGTGTGGAGCAGTTGTATCTGGCTTCGGACTCTGTCCCCACCCGATGCCCAGCTCCTTCTCTTGTGTCACAGCCTCAGAATGTTTCGGTTTTATGGCTGTCACTTCCTCCCAGGGAGCCTGCACACCCACAACTTGTCCTGTTGGGGTTTCTTGGGGGTGCTGGGGTACTTGGCAGTGAGCCCAGATCGCTTGGTGGCCACAGCCATTTCCCAGCAGCCCTTGGATAACTGCAGTCCTGAGAGTCATGTGCATGTCTCCTGAGTGTGACAAGAACTGTCACACAGATAAATCTTGTATTTCTCTTGGCCTGTGAAGTTTAAACTACAGGAAGGTGTGAAGTTAAGTTTGTCCTCTGTATTGTTTGGAATAGCTGAAAGCTCTGCTTTAGGCATTGGCAAAATAAAAGAAATTGAATCCAAGACAGAGCTGCGTCAAGAAGGGGAGACTTTAGTCTGTGAAACATTTGTCTGAAATCTGTGAAGTGCTGACCTCTTGCAGATGGTGGTACCTTGCTTGTTCTTGGATATTAACTGTGTCAAACCCAACTAAAACATGTCTGAGTGTCTGCTGCTGAAATTTCTTCTTTGTTGATAAAGCAAATAAGAGGGAGGAGAGAAATCCCCAGTATGTTCTTGTTTGTGATCCAGCTTAGGCTCTGAGTGAGTTTAGGAGACAGACTTTGAGGGATGCCTTGAATAGACGTGGCTATGAGTTGCTACAGAGAGGGACCATCTGTGTTGTGGGGTTTTTTCCTCTCCTATTTCCTGGCCCCTGCCTTAAAAGCCAGCTAAATATTCGCATTATTCCCCTTGCACTGAATGTGGCAGTGTGGTCATGTAACCACAAAAGGAAATGTTTTCCGTGGGATCAGTGAGATGATTCAACTCAAATGTACGTGCATATGTATACTCGTACTATCCCAAAACCTTCAGAGGAAGTGAGCAGGAATGAGCAGACAAGGAGAGAGAGGCATTGTCCTGTTGGGGGGAATTTGGGTTAGATTGGGTTAAACATGTTATGAAGTATCACCCCTCCTTTTGAATCTCTTGAGCTTAATCTCTGACATGGCTGAATTGGAGCGGAGGAGATGAGCTTGTGTTCATCCAGAATTCCCCCAGCCTGGCAGTGTTGTGTAGCTGCAGAGACATCCCGTGGCTGGATGAGGAACAGCCTGAGCCATGGCCCTTGTTCAAGCCTCCAGGATCCCTCAGTTCTTAAATTGCTGCCGTTGGCTGTCTCTGTGCAAAGAAACTGGAAATTCGATGCATTCAGAAACTGTCGTCACCACTTGGTTTTTGTACCAACATTTGGATAACTCATCGTTGTGAGGAAATCCTGTGACATTTTCTCCAGCAGCCTCAGGGGCAGCTGTGATCTAAGCTGGAAAGGGCAAGTCATCTGGAGAGAATTTGGGCAGCTTTACTTTCCAGTCGTCCTGTGGCTGTACTGGGCACTCTGCAGACATGAAAAGAGCATCTGCTTCTCTAAAGCACTTGTAATCTCATTTGGATTTAGTGGTGTATCTTGCTTACCTTTAGAGATTAGGGCCTTGTTGTGCATATAGGTGCTGTGAAAGCATTAGAAAATTGTCCTGAAAGGCGAAGGGCTGAGAGTAATAAAGGGGAGAGCCTGAGCAGAGTCCATTCAACTCCAGCACACTCACAGTGACAGAATGACTGTATTACTCTGCATCTTTCCTGTCAGTGTCTGAAGAGAAGTGAGCACTAAAGAAGGATACAGTGTGACAGTAGCAGGTGAACAGGAATTATTTAGTCATTTAGATGTTAAAAATGCAGAGGCATGAGGAGGGGAATTCAGATTCTGGCAATGTTTGTACTGCCTGTGTCAGTCACCATTACTGGTAGGTAGGTGTGGGCTATAGCTCTCAGTCTGCTCCATTACCTTACTAATAAAATGAACAGGAAAGGAAATAATATTTTCTAAAGATGGGAGGCTCAAAATAGCCATATCTCCTCCTTTCCCTTGGAGGAGCTCTGGATGGGACTGCCTCCGAATTAGTGTGTGTTTACCTGTAGGATTAAAGAGGTGGTGAGGAGCATGCTGGAACAAGCAGGATGTAAACAGAAAACAGAAGAGGATACGGATTTCAATAAATACCATAAACTTCTCCAAACAAACAAGGAATGAGTGTAAGTGGTCCTTCACTAACAGGAATCTCTCTTGCTTTTTCAGATCACTGTGAGGAAGCAAACTGCCAGGATTTCCCCGCTGTGGCTGCCTGAGCGCTGCTGAGCTGCCCCTCCCAGCCCATGCGGCTCTCCCCCATGCTCCAGGAGTGCACCGGGTGCCCAACGCAATGTGTGTTTGTCAAACCATGGAAGTGGGCAAGTATGGCAAGAATGCCACTCAAGCCGGAGACCGGGGCGTCCTGCTGGAGCCTTTCATTCACCAGGTGGGCGGGCACAGCAGCATGATGCGCTACGACGACCACACCGTCTGCAAGCCCCTCATCACCCGGGAGCAGCGCTTCTATGAGTCCCTGCCCCCAGAAATGAAGGAGTTCACACCTGAGTACAAAGGTGAGGTCCTTTGGCATTCCAGAATGCAGTTACAGCCTTCAAGGGCCTGCCCTTCCATTGTCCTGCAGCTGCTGCTCTCTTGCTGTCTTTTGGTGTCATTTTGCTTTTTTTAAACTTGCTTTTGCGGACTGGCAATTTGATAGGAGCACTTGGAAAGGAGGAAGGTGGTTTTTTTTTTGTAGGCACTCTGAGTTGAATGTGCTCCTCTTTCTAGACACAGAATATGCAGTGTGACAGTCATAGTCCAATGTTTAAGGTTATGGATGTGTAACTGAAGCAGTTTTATTACCAGTTTATTGTCAATTACAGCCTTGACCTTGAGCTAATGAAGCCAGATCATATACTGAGCACTTGCACGTTCCAGTTCCATAATTTATTGCTTCCTCATCCCATCTCTTTTATGGGCCCATCGCAGCAAGCTGCTGAAGCAGGAAGTACGGCTTTCCCAGTGCTGAGGTGCAGCCTTGTCCCCAGCTGCTATGAAGGAGTGGAATTTTCCAGTGCCTCTGTCATTGTAGGAGGCTGGCAGCTCAGCTGTGTCTTTGAGAAGCTCGATCAGCTTCCAGCCTTGTGTGTCTGTGTTCAGGATGGTGATGAGGTCAGGTAGCCTTCTGGGGGGCTCAGTGTTCCTGTTCCCCCTGCTGCTTTGTCTCCACATGGCATTGGGAAGGTGGTGTTTTGTGGACAGCTGGGACCACCATCTGTTCAGGGTCTTGCCTTTGCATCTGGCTACAGCCTGACTATCTCAAAGCAGTGTCAGCTTCCCTCCCTGTGTCTGCACACAGGTGTTCGTGAGTGAGGGGTGCAGTCTGCAACAGATGGGTCCTCTCTTACCCTCCAGCAGCTGTGGGGCCACACAGTGCTCTAGTGTCCCATCAGAAATCCCACTGAGGCCTGTGTAGTTTCTAGAGTCCATATGATGTGAGTTTTTCCTAGGGAGGTGTTTTTAAAACCTATGAAACTGACAGGTCCAGATGGACTCTTGTCTCCTTGAGGTCGGGTACTTCCTGGTGCCCTAATGGAATGGGGATGTGCACGTCCATCCCAGTGAGATTTCATCCTGTGGAATTTCCTCATAGTCCTAAAAGTCATTCCTAGTGACGTGGGGGAAAGGAACATTGGGTATGAAATTTTCTGTGTGAGCACTTGCATGTTACTGTAAGACTTCACAGAGATATCTTGAGCACATCCAGGCAGCACTTGGAGTAGCATTTATGTGGTGACATTCTGGAGTCCTGATCTGCTCTGGAGTTGTGTTTGAGGCACCTGAACCTTGTTAACATTGTCCTGTGCAGATAAGGAGGAAGGAAGGACAGGAACAGGATGGTCTGCATCAGCTGAGCAGGGCAAGGTCTTCTCACGTTTGTGATGAATCATTTGATTCAGTGCATCTGTCATTTGAGACTCCTGGCAGCTAGTCAATACTAGTGAGAAGCTAATGAAACATTTTGTCATTGCACATCAGGAGATGGGCTGATGGCCTCATTATCAGGGCTGGGGCAGTCCCAGAAATGAAGATGTCAGCCCTAACTGGAAGTGTCAGTGCTCTGTGGCTGGCCAGATACATTCTGAGTCTGTGCTGTGGA
Organism: Oxylabes madagascariensis; assembly: GCA_013400675.1. Taxonomy (NCBI): domain Eukaryota; kingdom Metazoa; phylum Chordata; class Aves; order Passeriformes; family Timaliidae; genus Oxylabes; species Oxylabes madagascariensis. Next base: position 1,820 of record VYZR01041273.1, on the reverse strand, counting down.
AGATCTGTAACTTGCCTTGGACTGTGGTGCTTTCCAGGAGCCTTCAGAAGGTAAAACTGGACAGGACACACATGGTCCTGCTTGCCTGCACTTGGCAGAGGTAGTTGGATTTCCAGGGACCCCTTTTTTATTGCTAGGAAGCCCTGGGCCCTTGCAGGTCCCTTTTTTGTGAGACTGGCTGACTTGTGATAAGAATGGCAGGTGTCACCTCAGCTTAGGACTCTGGACTTCATCACTCTGATGCTGGAAAGCTCCTTTAGCCGAGAAGGCAGAGTCCTGCTTGGCCAGTGATGTCTCTGTCAACAGCAGGAACACTTCTGCGGGACATAGGTACTTACCCAAACAAACCACATATTATTTCACATACTTTGCTCTCCTCAGCATCTTGGCAGACTGTACTTGACTCCCTCCACATTGACGACATTTGCTGCAAGACTGAAGGAAGGAAATAAATCACACCCTCAGCCTACCAGCTGCACTTTTGTCCTTATTTCCTGCAGTGGCAGAGCTTCCCCCGCTTCCACTGCTCTGGGTTCGCTTTGCTTCTCTGTGAGCTACATTCTCCTCTCTCCTGCAGAACATTTGGTTGATGGTTGTGTATTCCCTCCTCCGGGAGAACTGACGTGTTACTTCTCGGTGGCAGGTGTGGTGTCTGTCTGTTTCGAGGGAGACAGTGACGGCTACATTAACCTGGTGGCCTATCCCTATGTGGAGAACGAGGCTCTGGAGCAGGACGATCTCCCCGAGAGGGACCAGCCGCGGCGCAAGCACTCGCGCCGGAGCCTTCACAGGTCCAGCAGCGGCACCGAGCACAAGGAGGAGAAGCCTGGCCTGGCCAGTGACAGCACTGAAAGGTAAAACTTGGAGGGCCCAATGGCAACATGAATATTGGGAGATCTCTCTTCCTTACTCCTTTGGTTGAGGATGTTTTGCAGTTCCTTAAGGCGGCCAGGCTGTTGTGCACTTGCTAGCCCAGCACATTGTGGCACTGCAGACTGTGTCAGTTGTTTTGCTGGGTTCAGGACCAATTCATCCACATGAAATACTTCTGACACAGGATAACTGTTGGCAGTGTATCTGATGTGGAACCAAAGCATACAGGGCAGATTCGAACACTCTTCAGTCCACCTGGTTATTAACCCAGGGGTTTCTTCCCAGGGTATTTTGAATATGGGTCCTCTACCTCCTCACCCCAGCCAGACCTTCCAGAGGAACAAGTGTTCCTGTTTGTTCTATTAGCAGAGATATTAGATATTAGATTAGATCCTGGAGCATGGGTCCACAGCCCAGGGTATTGGTGAAGATTTTCTTTTAAGATTTGCATTGTGTGCAGCAGGAGAAGGAACAGGAGATGGTTATATGCCAGGGAAGGATATGACAGACTAAGTATGTGAAGAACTGATGGATTCTAACTGGCAGGTTTGTTCTGTCTTTACACCTGCAGCATCCAGGAAACAAAGAGTCCCAGGGTGGACTTGCACATCCACTCAGATGTTCCATTTCAGATGTTGGATGGGAACAGCGGCCTGAGCTCTGAGAAGATCACCTACAACCCCTGGAGCCTGCGCTGCCACAAGCAGCAGCTGAGCCGCATGCGCTCCGAGTCCAAGGAGCGGAAGCTGTACAGTATCCTTTGGGAAGCACCGCTGGCTGTCAGTCTGCTGCTGCCCTGGCCTTACCCCTTTGTGCCTGAGGCAGCCAGGCCTTCGTTTCCCTTGGCATTTCTCTCCTCAACCACAGTTGAGCTGCACGTTCCTTTTTGCTGTTCCTTCCTGCTTCCAGTACTGTGACGCTAATGAATCACAGAATGGTTTGAATTG
>VYZR01041261.1:889-15673 GCA_013400675.1 Oxylabes madagascariensis | reverse complement strand
GTGTTATAAATATTGATTTTAAAATATTTGGTTTTCTGTAAATATAATAGATGTAATATATTTTCAGTAAAACATCTGTTAAAAAATGAAGATCTCCTGTTCAAAACTTTTGAATAGATGTTACAAGAAGTGATTTTTATATAGACATCTCTCTGTTCAGGGAAGCTTGTATCAGTTTTTCAACTTGAGCAAATCTATAAATTGTATAGCAGAATGAAAGCATCTAAGCAAGATATATTTGCTGTTTGCTTTCATTCTATCCTCATAGTTTCTCTAGTTCTCTCTATCTATTAAAATTTTAACATGTTTGAAACCGCTAGTGATTTTCAAAGTAGAAATCAAATTCACCACTTGAACTGGGATGTAAAAGAATATTCCCACTCCTTACAAAAGGCTAGTGTTAGCAAATGATAGAAAAAGACTTTTCTGTCTGTGGAAAAGAGGTTTTTGTCAAGGCTGAATCTACATTGGTTTTACTAGTGTTAATTGTAGAGAGTGCCTCAATGAAATAGAGACAACCATTTTAAAAACAAAAATATTGCATATTTTGTAGCATGGGTGGGTCCATGAAGGCACATTAATATTTTTATTAATGCCTGCATAGGGGAATAACAAGGAAAATAAGCTCTTAACAAGAGAAACCGTACTTGGTTCCCACACCCATTGTCCATTGTATTTATGTGGACGACCCAAGTTAGAATGATAGATAAAACTATGAAAAAAATGGAAGTAGAAAAGCTATCACAATTATGTTGTTCACGTGGAGACTGGAATCAAAAATTGACATGGTAACACCTGTGCTGAGGTCTGTCTAAAATGTGGATATTAGTAGTGAACAAAGAAATTGTGTTTATACTTATTGTCCTGCTTATCTACAGGATTACCTTGATTGACAGAAACATGTGACAATGAAAATGCCTCAAGATTCCCTGATTACTTTTCCCCTCTTCTTTTGTCAGTAAGAGTTTGATGAATGAGATAAGACATTGAAACTGAAAATTCTGGTAAAGCTACCTTTCTAGTCACAATAAAACCAGTTTATTACATACTGTACAAAACTAATCTAACTGGAAGCACAGCATTTATTACTGGCAATATCTTCTGAGGACTTGTGCACATGACAAATTTGATTAAAGAAGGGTTTGTTGGTAAATATATGCTGAAATCTGATTGTGTGGTGTCTGAGAGCAAGGCACAACACCACCAGAGTACAAATAAGATTAAGTGGAAGGTCCAAGAGAAAAAGTATGCAGAGCAATTGATTATATATATAAAATTGAGATATTTGCTTGCTGAATTCCTTTTGTAACAACCTAGTGTTTTCTCTTTCTAAGTAAAGGATAATCAATGGCCATGAAGAGGAACTGGATCTAATTAATAAAATGACTACTCCATTTCCCAAACATCCAACCTCAGAAAGCAATGTGCTATTGATAAATGTGAAATGTGTTCAGGTCTGCTGATCAATTCTCTCTTTTAGATACTTACAAGTGCTTTATGTTCCTTAGCTTAAATTAACTTTGCCCATCCAAATTGGATGAGTTGTTTAATGTGGTTATATAGTGCTTTCTGAATTACTATGTTTGTATGCAAATAGTCATTGGACTCCATTCCAAAGGGATTATTAGCAACGCTTGTGTCACTTGCACGGTCACAGTTTCTTTGAAATAATCAAGAATCTAGAGAAATATTTAATCTTTTTTTCAAAATAATTGATATTGCTGAAATTATTGATACTTTGCTGTGTTGCAGCCTGTTGTTTAGATAGCTCTAGTGTTGCATGTAATTGAAGTGACACATTGCAACCAGAAGAGATAAAACCAGCAGACTGTACTGGTGGGTTTAAAAATTAGCTTGACTCTTGGGCAGGGTTTGCTTTCCCAGTTTGTTTTGGTTTGGGGTTTGGGGCGGGGGGAGTGTTGGGTTTTTTGTTTGTTTGTTTTTGTTTGGGTTTTTTTGTGAGTTGTTTATTTGGAATTTTTTGTTTGTTTGATTTTTTTGTTGTTGTTTTTTGTGGGCTTTTTGTGTTTTTCTTTTTTTTTTGTGTTTTGTTTTGTTTGTTTTTTGGTTTTTTGGGTTTTTTTTTAAGGGGAGAATGGATTAAATCCAGGAGAACTGAGCTGCTATGTTAATTCACTGACTCATTGCCTGCATCCACTGCTCATTTGTGCTGTACCACATCACTCCACTATTGGCAAAGCAGAACATTGCACAGGGCTTGTGCTGGACTGAGCACTGGACCAGGTTGCCCAGAGAGGTTGTGGAATCTCCCTCACTGGAGAGATCCCAGGGCCATCTGGACGCAATCCTGTGCCATGTGCTCTGGGATGACCCTGCCTGGGCAAGAGGTAGGGCCATGTGACCCAGTGTGGTCCCTTCCAACCTGGCCCGTTCTGTGATTTTGTGAAATTATATCCTCCAAAAGGGGTGTTTCTCAGTGCATATGTTTATATTCGTGTATTAACTATTTGCAACATTAGCATCGACCAAAAGATGTTCTGATAGTAATAGCAAGGTCTGGAGAACAGAGAATAACCAATGAATGATTTATATCATATTAAAGCAACATGACATTTAGAAGCAAAAGTTTTCAGTGGGAAACTGTGAGCAGTGAAATAAGCCTAATGTCCAAGGGTAGAAATATCACATCAATTTCCTTTCAACTTCTTCTTACTGGGAGCAGCTTTTATCTTGACATCCTTTTTTCTCTGATGGTGAGATATCTTCATATCTGTTTTGAATTACTGCAGCTATTATTGAGGGTACATGTGACATCTTGGACAAAATAAGAGTTGGATGGAAATAGTTAATAGAATATAATTAAATTATAGACTTAGATTAGGATGTGATTGTATGGACATCTGGCATTGGATTTAAGGAGTTTAATGTAATTTTTGTGTTGCAAGTTAAAGCTTAATAAAAGGTCTCTGCAGCTGCAGTGAGCTTTTCAAGTATTTTTATTTTGATCATCAAAATAAATAGATGCACTATATAACAGTTACAAGCAAAAGATGGGCTAACAGTAGAAAGCTTAAATACTGTTTTACAAACACGTTAATGGAGTTAAGTTTCTGGTGTACTGAAACATTTCACCTCAGGGAGACTTACTGATCAGCATCTATCAGAAATTAGAGTATCTCCATTCAAAACTCCTGTGTCATCCCCTTGTGAATGAGTCCTTTTTATATCAGATTGCTCCTACCCTGCAAGGTTCTCTCATCAACATCAGGGACTGATAAGAAGTCTGTTCCGCTGCCACATCTCTGCAGCTCTTACACAAGAGCCTCACCTGAGCTCTGTCTCATGCATCAGCTGGTTTTTTTGGGGGTGATCCAGACCTGTTTATTAAATTATCACTTCAATCTAGTTCTTAAAAATAGCTTCCATACAACTTATTTTTAATTTATGCTTAATTATTCACTTCCAAACAAGTACTTGAACTTAAGATAGTACCATTGCTTTAAGTAGTCTGTTTAATTTAGTAACAGTCAAAACAAAGGGAAAATATGTTTGGGATTCCTGATTGATATTGTACAAAATAAACTGTCATTTTTATTATACACCTTAAGGCTTATAGGTTAGCAGAGTGATCTCAAGTTTGTCACTAAAGAAAACAAGCTCTCTAAAAACCTGCTTTGTTCATGGTCTGTAGCTGGTTGGACATTTGGATGGTTTTAAAGGAGTCTATTTAATTTTCCAGATACAACTATATACAGAAACACTATTCATCAAAACTTCCCTGGGTGGTCAGGCTACAGTCAGAAAAATAGAGCAACCCCTTATAATAAGAGATAGAGGAAAAATTTCTCCCTTGCCCTACAGTGCACGCCAGCCAGCAGAGAAGGCTGCTTTTCTCATTTGCCTGTATTTGACACCAAATTCTGATCTGTATTGACTAAATGACCAGACCAGTGGCAAAGAAGGACTCGAGATCTGAAGTATCCACACAGGGCAGAAAAAATTGAAAAGAATCCGGTTATCTATGCAAGACTTTAAATCCTAAACTCCTTAATTGCTAGGAGCTCTCACAACATAGATATTTCTCAGTCCACCCTCCAGGAGATGAACTGCTGCCAAGTTATCCTTAATTATCTGGATCACACAGTGTGCTGCAATGCATGTCCTTGAGCTACTCTGAGGAGATATTGAGACATAATAAGCTTTCCTGTAACACGTGTTAGGAAGGTGGTGCTTCTTCCCTGGAATGGAGAACAATCTTTTTATCTGCTGACCAGGAAATGTAAGTGGAACATCTGCAACCTAACAGCTGTTGAATGTCACTTTGGCTAGATCAAGGGCTTAAAATGTGCTTCAGTAATCTGCTGCAGCTCTTACTTTTAGAAAGTACATCTGTGCTGACAGTTTTTCCACCAACATACTCCCAATACATGCTAAAACGATAAACAAACTAGCCTAAAATCAAGGTGATAATGGAAGATACTGGAAAGCTCAAAGATACTTCAAGTTGAAATGATATTTGCATAACCCTTCAGTATAATTAATGACTTTGGAAGAAAAGTTTCCCTCAAACCCATAAAGCTGTCTTGTTTAATGCCTTTGAGATGCACCTCACTAACACAGAGTTGTTGAGGTGTTGCCTGTTTGAGCTGTATAGAATCTATTTTGTGATAACCATGAGCATATTATATTTACCATTTGAATTTTTAAATGCTGTCTTGCCAGAGGATAATAGACATTCAATTTTCACTCATCATATAGAACCCAGTAAAACAGTTGCCAAAATCAGTAGGGGGCTTCTGTTGATTTAATCGTTCTTGTTGCAAGATCACAATAAACTACAAGCAGCAACTAAGCCATCAGATTACTAATAATTACTTTTCTTGTAATTATTTCAAGGATAACTTCTTTGTATTTCATACATTGATTTTATCTGTTTCCTCAATGATCTTTTGCTATTTAAAAGTGATTAGAAATCTATTTACCAATGTAACCATGCAGGGAATAGCATATTCTGAAGAAGAAACATTGCTAGGCTGTATTGGGAAAAAATATCACAGCTTAAAACAGAATGTAGTACAAACTATCAGCTCATGCAAGGGAAAAAATAAACAATATATCAAACAAGAAAATTATTTGTATAATGCAGTGAAAAGACATCACTTATAAAAAGAGACATTTCTTTTTTTAATAGTAAATTTCTCGCTCTGATTTGTCTCATTGCCCTTCATGCAGACTTACATGGTCTTTTGTCATCTAATCTTTGCATGTATCTCATTTTATATTTTATATATTGGCAGAGGTACTGATAAAATTTTCATTTATTGAATTAATATTTTTCTCAAATATTTTCAGATATTTTTACTAAAATACTGCGTCAAACTTTCACAGTAGTTATGCTTTGAATTTTTCCATCATATAAAACATAAGAAAATTTAAATGTTAAAATATAACATTAAGAAATAATTTGAGTGTGGACTACTAAATAATTAGTTTTGGGGCAGTAAGATTAGCAACCATTTAAGGATTTGAAAGCATGAAAACCATTCAGTAAAAGTTCGATTAAACATTTTTCTTTTAAAAAATTATCCAAAGGAAAATAGTTTAAAGCTAAATGGAAACTTTTAATTTCTCTGAACAACAAAAGAAAAGACAGTTTGATTTTTTCTACAGGAAATAAATAAGCAAATATATAAATTTGTAATGTAGTTGAGTTTCTATAAACTAGAAGTATTTACAGTGTCAGAGATCTTCTATTCAATGAAGCATTATATTAGGTTAGGTTTCAAGAATTGAAAACCAAAGGAAATAACAAAAAAAACCCACAAAAACCCACAAAACCCCACAAAATGAAACAAACAAACAAACAACTTTGCCAGTCTGGAACTTCACGCAAATTAAAACCAAAAATATTTAGTTCCAGATATAATTACTAAATTATATAGACAATATAAATTATATAGACACCAGAAAATATATACCTTAGCCAAAGGAAGACAATGAAATTAAAATGAAGGTTGGTGGAAAGGGCAGGAAAAAGGAAAATGGGCTTATGCTGACTGTGAGGATAGAAGGTACTAGCCTGAGAAATCTGGTTGCTGGAATAGATAAGATTTCCAGATTAGAGAATGAGAGAAGCATTTCAAACATAATGTAAATAATGGAATGCAGTGTTTTACAAATTTCTACATTCAAAATTAATCTAAACTATCTTGGTTGAAAGATTTGCATTAATTTTAAATGGACTGAAGAACTAAACAAAGAGCTATAATTGAATGAATTTAAGATGATGAATTGAAAGGAAAGCTTAGTTTGGAACTGTGAAAATAGGTGGTGACTCCTGCCTTAACTTCTTTAATGGTCTGAAAGAATAAATATGTGGTATATAAATGGCTTTTCCACTTTATGCTAAAAGACCCTAACATACAAACTTCCTTATGTACAAATACATAAGGACAGAGGGAAAAATAGAAAGGTAAATCATGAAACATTAAATATATAGGAAAGAAGTCTACAGAAAATCATTAACCTGGGAAGAATACAAGCCACAATACATTTAGAAGAGACAACATGATTGAAAAAGCGATTTAAAGGGGGAGAAGGCAAACCTTAGAAGGCGTGTAGAGCTAAGCACGCAGCCGTATGGAAATGCACCAAAGGATGCACTTGAACAATGGTTCTCTCCAGGCAAGTGACAATTGCTATGGACAGACATACTCATAAGAGTATACGGTCCCCAGAGGATTTTCAAAGATCTTTTTGTTGTTGTTCCAGCTTTTACTTTCACAGACTCTGAACTAACCAAGGGCAGTGTGGCTGGTCACAGGATCAGACACCATTTTTTAGGTTTTGCCTTTTATGAAGGGTTCTTTTACCCCTTTAATCTGTAAAATTATTGTTTCTTCATTCTATTCCCCCTGGAGAATCTGCTCTATTTACACTCTTCTCCTTGGGCAACTCCTGCTAACCAGACCTTTCCTATTTATTGCTCATGTTTGCTACATCTTTTGTAAAGTTTCTTATCTAATGCCGTCCACAGTAGTTTCATCATCCTTTCCTTTTCCACTTCTTTCACCCTGAACCTCTGAGTCTTTCCCCTTATTCTTGTATCCTCAGAATAACATTTTTCAATCCCTTGAAAGGATTTTACTCTTTAGAGATGGTTCTTATGTAAAGCCTTTGAACTTTAGGATAGTCCTGTAAGTCACCAATGTCGCAAGCAGAACAATCATTTTATTTGAATTTCATAGAGAAAAGACACTAGGGCAAAGAGAAGAAAGCAATTTCTTATTTGTGTGGAAGCAAAACAGAACCTCTGAACTATAATGAAGGAAAAATATGCAAAATTAAATGTTCTAAGATGAAAATTCTCAACAGAAGAATAAAACAGGAAAAAGAAAATCTGCTATCAAGACATTCCTTCATTGATGTGTGAGTTCAACAGGCAGCTACTCTGGCAAAAACTTCCTCAGCCAACCCTGACTCTGCCAAGTGGGATTGCTGGGCATGAGGGGTTGTAACTTTTATTGAAAACTGCAGCTGATTTCCCCCCATAACATGACAGCCTTCACAATTACTTTTCAACTGTATTGTGACTAATTGCTTCTTTAAATTACAAGGCACTGTTCCCACTACAAGTACAAAACCTCAGGATTGTGTGGATATAGTTGCTTTGTAATTTTGCATTTCAGACATCAATATACAGGTGAAATTTGTAACATTTTCAAGCAAAATAAAGAATATAATGAAATTACCTAAACTCAGCCTGGATCTTTGCAGATTACCTGAAATTGATAAAAAGTAGGTCAGAAGAAGTTTGATTTATATATCTTTATTTTATTTCCTGCATGGTTTATTGTGTTTGAGGAACTCCACCTTTATGAGAGTCTTTAATAACTCCTCAGGCAAAAGAAATCAGATGGCGGTCTCTCTGTTTCTTGTTATTGATTTTATATTTTAGAATATGTCGCATCTTCTTAAAATGGAAATTTTGTGATTGATTTTCTCTAAATGATCAGAGAGTAGTTTTTGGTGTTTCAGGATTTAAACACTGCAAAGTATATCAATTAATAGCCTGTGGCCTCGTGCCTGAAAACATACCTGAGGCATGTATTAATGGACCAATAAAACATGGCCTGTCATACCTTCATGTTATATTCCCATTCCATGTGAACAAGCCTGCTTCCAGAGTTTGCCACAGGCAATCTGGTATTTCAACTCTGTGTCTGTTTTAATCTTTGATAGATTTCATCCACTTTCTGTCAAATCCTGAACACTCGCATTATGGAAGTTTTTTTTCATGTTCATTAATACTTTACTTTAGTTCTGTTTGGTTTTAAGGTGTCTCTGTCATCTGAATCCTTCAAAAAGGGTCAATTTTTCAAAAAATCACATGCTCCTGACTGTTACCTAGAAAAGTTAAAAAATCATTTGCTTTATTTCAGTGAAATTTTTCAAATATCTGACTTAGTTATGGTTTAGATAGTTCTACAGTTCAGCTTATACGGTTTCGATGTGTGAGAAATATTTGCTTGCTAATTATGACTCTTCTCATGATATTAGCTTACTTTGTTACCTATGAAAATTATTACTTTTGTTACAACCCATCCCAAAGGTGGGGTAAATGAGCTTCTTGTTAATAGATTCCTTGGGCAGATTAGAATGAAACACTGAATGAACAGTATTTATGTATATATACATATATATATATGTATATGACACAATTTTGGATCCAACAGAACCCCTAAATATCATAGAATTCTCCATCTATAGGTCATGCTGAAGAATGACATTTTAAAGATTGCAATTTAGAAATACTAGAGGAATGCCCCAAAACATACTGTGCAATATCCTCCAAATGAAAAAGACCTAATTTTTTACACCTACTTTTTTTCAGGTCTATGAGTCACACAGCTCCAGGTGGAAAACGCAGGAACAAAATCAATCACCTCCCAAAAGGCATTTTGACTGTGGATTTATCTAAGCTGATTTTAACCTACTAATTTTATTCCTTAGCAGTATCTGTGAAAATTTTACTTATCGATGCCATATAGCATACACCTTCTGATTAATATCTCCTGATTTTTAAAATGGGCTTAAGACTCAGATATTGTTCAAATAATTTCTAATAATGCATGGGAAAGGTGAGCAGAGCTAGCCCTGAATGGCAGGACTGGTCCCCAGAGCACCTCAGACGTGTTGAGGTCACTGTTTTGCCCCCAGCAGGTTCTCCTCATGTGCTGGGATCAGGCTGCTGCTGCGTGGTGTTGTGTCTGCTGTGAAGGGGACCCCCTGAGCCCACCTGCCTGTTCTGCTTCCCCACCCTCAGAGTGAATATACTAACCCTGAAGTCAAACTCAGAGAAATTCCCATTACCTTCAGACGGAATGGATAGTTACGTTTTAAGCATCAGCCTTGCAGAGAGCCAAATATTTTCTCATTCTGGTCTTTACCTTTCAGTTTTTCACATAGCAATGAAAGCTGTTTTCCATAGAATAGCAATTTTTTTCACCCTAGGAATTATTCTGCTTCTGTTTGTATTGGCAAGTGGGCATAAAATATAAAGTGAATTATTTGGCATAAAAGAAACCTATAAAAATTGCTCGTAATTATTACCATGACTCCAGCCCAGAACTCCTTATTCACATAAACCTGACACTGCTGTTGTAGCTGGTTTTCCTTCAAAACAGAACTTAGAAAAGCTCACCCACATCGAGCAAGTTCTGTGAGATTTAAGAAGGCACAAACAATTGCGGATATTTATGCTTAGGCTGAAGCAGTATTAAGTATATTAGTGTCAGAACAAAATAACTTGATCCCAAGGCTTTCATAGTGTATCTACCACTGCAGTCCTGTCCTTGTCATGTTTTCTGACCCAGGTACTCCAGTGCTGTGCAAGGTGAAGCCTGGGCTGTCTGAGACTCGCATTCAGTGTCCTCCTTCCTTTTATTTTGTCAGCTTCAGAACAAAACAAGCCATACAAACATGATGTGCATTTCCAATTCAAAGCATTGAATTGAATTTTGAGTCTTTGTAATGACCTTCTTGTCTTATTAGGAGGTATATTTCCTCACACAGCCTTTATTAAAGGATTATTCAGTAAGTCTGATAATATGTGATAGTTAGCCGAAAGTCCCTAGCATGTGCCATTCTTCAGTGCTGTTTACAAAAAATGCCTGTTGTACAGAAATAGTGTGTTTGGTCCAGTAAATATTTATTCAACAAATATTCCCAAGATGGTAAATGTAAAGATTATCAAAAGGCCCGTGGCAGAAAAGTTCCTATGACTTCAGGTAACTCATGATTTATAGCATTGTTACTTCCCATCGTTGAGGAAATGAGGCTTGCAACTGACGAATGTTTCTTTTTATTTTCTTTGCAGGAAGCATTTATAACTTCCTCCTGGGATTTTTTAGAGCTACATTGTATGATATTCCCAAACTATTTTTGCACTATTGTTTGATTTTAATTATAGTTGAACAGAAGTAAAATCTTGGGAATACTTCTAATTTGCTTAACTCCTTCCTGCTACGTCTTGATAAAATTTATCCTAATTGATTATTGAAAGGAATGAGTGTATTTAAAATCTGAGAGATCTTGAGGATAACTACACTCTGTCAGTGTAACTTTCATAAAGACCAAGCCACACAACACACATGAACAGGCTGGAGAGACTGCCTGATGCTCATAGACCTTTAGCACAGGCTAAAAACGCCCCAGGAGCAGAGGGAAACCCAAGGGGTTTTCTTGATGGATTTTATCCCGTGTCACTCTGCCGATGGCACAGAGGGGAGACTGTGGTCACCCAGACCACAGTAAATTCACTCTCCAGCTGCCACATCTCTGGCCCCTCTGGCCTCAGGAGCTCAGGGCTCTGTGCTGCTTCCAAAGCCCCTCGCTGCTCCCAGCTATCTGTCAGCACTGCCTCAGCCGTGCCTGTGCTGATGAGTAACTCCTGCACAGATGCCTCTGGGACTACTAAAAAGGACGAGGAAAGGGTTTTATATCTTTCCTCAGAAAATAGGAGATCTAATCTGTATTAACTAACGAGCACATTCCCACTGGTGCAGGTGGATGGACCGAACTGCCACACAAGACGATGTGGCACTCAGGTAGTGAACATACATTCTTTAAACTGCTTCTATATCCAACGATAGTGTGAGAATCAGTTTTGCCTTAATTTATAGATTGTCTGAGTTGGAAATGAAAGTATAGTAATTCTTTTGTGATGATTAGCAGCCTCAGAGAATGCTTCAACCAGTGAGAAATGCTGATTGTTTATGAGGTCAATCAGAAGGCACGCACCAACTCTGCCTTTCCTAGCTGAGCTTTCAGTTACATTCAGTCATTTGTTATCTTGCATTGATAAAGTTAATGCAGAGAATCAAAGCCAAGCTTATATCACCAGTAAATATTATGATCACATACATCTGCAGAGCACACAAACTCTGTCCTCACTTAACTAGAGCTTTTAGAAAACCTAAACACAGAACTTGATTTATGAACACAGCATGACATGTTTTGTCTATTGATGAAATGCAAAACATTTATTTCAATAAGTTTGGAATAAATTATTAAACAAAAATTATTTTTAGCTGAGGTCATCATTCTTAATGATAGCTAGCTCTTTGATAGTTATATTTGTTCATAAATTTCAACGTATTCTATTAAGATGGCTGAAATTATTAGAACCTGTCTTGTGACAAGGAAACAGTCACCCAGTGAGCTACACCTACTTTTTTATTATTTAGTGATATTCTGCATTCTTCCACTTTCACTGGAAATTTGCCCAGACCAGCTTGCTACAACCTGTAATGTGTTGCCCCCAAACACTTCATGAGTGATTATTTTTACAATTTAAATATCCTGCCTAAATATCTGTCTGCATTTTCTTAGCATCTTTAGGTATTCTTGAAAAAAGTGCTCTGCAAATTACCTGCTTGTTTTCTTGAGACCTTCACTCGCTCTTGGCGCCAAATCCAGACTTTCTCCAGCCACTCACGTGCTCTGGGAGGGTCTCTCTGGTCAAGTAGAAACACTGCCCCACTCGATGTCATCCATTGCCTCTGTCAGTTACTCTGAAACTTTTTGTTCCACTTTGACCATATTTCTTAGCATTTTAGAATTCTCAGGTTCTGACATTCATAAATTGTGTTTGTTTGTTTGTTTTACTCTCCTATTTATGAATATTTTGCTTTTCAATTTCCTGTGAACACACTCTCCTTTGAATGCACCTGCCTGAGTGGTCATCATCAGAGCTTAACAATCCTTCACCGTCTCTTGTCAGGGAGATACATAAGTAGCCCTAAAAAGCTTCACATACACTGAGGTACACACTCATTCAGCAGTTCTAAAATTCTTTGAAAATTGTAAGCTATACTCATCAAACTGTGGGAGAAGTACAGTAATGCACCATGATGCTTTTACTCTTATGGTAGATCTTGATTAATGCAGGCTTTTTAAAGAAATCTTATCTGGATGTCTAGATTATCCTACAGAGAATCAATTGACTCACACTCTCTATTTACAAACCATCTCAGCAATCATCTTGGTAACAAACAGATGCTTTCCTTTAAGGTTTTGATTAATTATTGATAAAATTACATCTGTATCGTACCAGAATGAGCAAGCACAGAGTATTTTTGCTGTTTATGAGACAGCTTTTTCAGTATTCATAAAGATTAATTTCAACAAAGAGATATAGTCTTAGCTATTTGAAAGCCCATAGTGATTTGTGGCAAAACAAAAATCTTACTCCTGCTCTTCAAAGCTTAATGTCTAAATTTTCACTCTATGGATACATAGGTACAAATTTTAAATCTGCTAAAGGAATTTCAATTCAGACTTCTTTTCAATGAAAACTAGATTTTGACTACATAAGTAATTTAGTTTTGGGGGGAAAAATCATGTTTTAAACATATTTAAATTCCAACTAAATAGAATCTCGTTGCTTTGTCTGGGTTTTGCTAAATTTTGTTCTATTCTTCTTCAATTTCCAGCTGGTAATCTCATTTACTGAGAATCCTATTGATTTTTTTCAAAGATGAAAATTTTCTTCTCTGAAGCATCTCCAAGATGAGATCCTTCTCTTACTCTGAAGACTTATTCACATCTGCAAACTCAAATTGTCTTGTAAGAAATTGCAAGTATACCTTACTTGGTTTGCAGGACATAAAAACACCCATCAGATGTTCCAGAATATACCTCAAATAACCCTCTTCATTTTCCCTTAATCCAGTCCTGTTTGCTGTATCTGAAACACATTTGTCAGTGTCCAGTAAAATAGGGACCATATTATTGATCCTCATTTATGAAAAAAGAGGTTTTCTTCATTCAGGGCACTGACACAGAGGATGAGTTACTGCATGCAGAAGGTTAACTGGATGAAAAAGAATTCACACTCCATTATACAGAGACCCCCAAGTAATGTATCAGTTCATACTTTATAAAGATCTCTGATATGGTTCTTTTCCTGGTAATATAACTAAGTAAATCACTTATAATCCCTGCCCATTTTATTAAATAATAGACAGACTCTGGTGCTCTAAATACAGATTAAATAACTTTATTAAGAAGCTAAAAAGCACTGTCAGAATAATACAATAAAAAGTGTATTCAAACTAGCCACTGTCCATTCACAATATTTTGAATGCAGCTCAAGACAACAAATGTTTTAAAATATGAAAGGATTTTAAGGCACTTTTCTTAAAGCAGTAATCAATATCTGTGAGTTTCTAGTCTGTTAAGAAGGTCAGCAGACAGTGTCTGAATAAGTAGATCACTTTCTGTGGTCTTTAGATATTTCTGTTTGTTCCATGGAGATTTGAAGCACTGATTGGTAACCTTTTATTTAATAACTTTGCATCTTTGGCTGTACTTGAATTTAAAGTGCAATAAAGAACTTTTTATGTGAAAAAAGGATACCAGCTCAAATACTAATCCCTCCTCTATTAGATAAATGACTTCACTTTGTCTATTCTTGTCTCCTTCCTCTTGAGCATAGTTACAAATGACTACAGCACCTGAAAAGTAGCACATTCTTTGGTGAACTGACTTCAGAAACTGGAATAATTTATAATTGCCTTAGAAGTTGCATTTTCACCTCTCATTGGGTCACTTTCTGCCACTTTCAGCCTAGCTGGAGCCAATATGAATGTGACTTATTTACTCTATGGAAGTTCATTAAGTTTTGTTCAGATAAAAGCTGTAAGAACAGTTTCCATATAACTTAGTAGCTTCAAAGTTATGGACCAGGAAATTAATTCCGAATTTCAGTGGAAAATCTTCTAAAGCTCTATTGCAGCCATATTAACATCAAATGGGCCTATGAGAATTAATATTCCTGCAATAAATATCAAGGAGTTAGGAATGATTAAGAAATTATTGTTAAATGTTACATGATAAAATGGCAAAAAAGCCTTAAAGTAGTTATAAAGATTTACCAGGTCCTTACATCATGCATGGTAACATCTCAAGGCTTGTCTGTATGCAATAGTTGGAGTACGGCTGGTTAAGGGAAATGTGGATTTATAGCACACTTGATAATCAGCAGTAGCTCACAGATGCACAGAGCATAGCTGAAGTTAAGGTTGCTTGTTCTATTTTTGAGTTACTGCACATGAAGATGCTCTCAGTGCTGTATCCTCTGGCGACTCAAAGAGAAATGCACTGCTCAGTGTGAGTAATATCTGCTGATGAAAACCTTTTCCCTCACGTGAATTTTCGAAGAGTAGGAAGAATTCAGTATGGGTCACAAACCACAAACTTACATTGTTATAATTCACTATAATGCAGCTTTGAAATAATTGTTAATCTACTTGTCTTCCT
>VYZR01041255.1:11637-24157 GCA_013400675.1 Oxylabes madagascariensis | reverse complement strand
GTGGCTTTAGTTTTCCTCCAGCAGTGCTGATCTGATGGGCTGTTCTCCAGCTGGAGAGGAGCATGGAGGCTGCTGTAATGCATTTTGCATGGTAGTGACCCCAAACACGAGTTAAAGCAGGTTTTAATCATCAGATGTAGGATTGTTGCAGCCACATCCTGCTGTGACAGCAGATGTGTGCTGTGCATGGGCTCTGTGGGGTTGTTATATCATCTTTGTATCTCTGTGAGCCTCTCAGGACTAGGTATGCTGGCTTTGGGCCTCTGTTCACACAGGGTTGTGGTTTGGAGTGGTTCACTACATCCCAAAATTAAGAGTTTCTGTTCTTGTCTGTTTAAAAAGGCCACCACAGAAACTGAGGCATTCATCTGGGCGGGAAGAAGGTGTAGGTTAAGACATCCTATATTGCTTCAGCCACACCAAAACCATGTGTTCAGTCTGTTCTACATATTTGAGGAACCAATAATCACTTCAGGAGAGCACGGTCCTTCCTACCCCTAAATTGATAGGCAGTCTGTCATCTGGAGGTGCTGGCCTTCCATTGATCCAAAAGATGAGCTTCATCAGGCCACTCAAGTTTTAGTAAAGTTGAGTTTTAGGGTAGATCCTGTCAATCCAACCTCCTGGTCTAGACTGAAGAGCATCATCAAGGTTTACACACCAATGTAAAAACCAGTCACAGGAATTGCTCGATTAATTGTCCCCGATGCACATCGATCTGCAGGCAAGTTGCCGGAGGCGTGCAACCTCCTACTATCCTTTCCCTCCTTTCTTCTTCATTTCTTTTACTCAGACTACATTCTTCCTCTTTTCAGAACTTTTTGGCATTAGTTGTTGCAATCAATCTGCCATTCCCCGCTGACGCCTCTTATTGCATTGGTTTTTCAAGCTCTTTCATCGGTGCCTCAAGCATTACATCGCTCTTCAATCCGCGCCAGGCTCTGAGTCCTAAAATACAAACACCTCAGGGACCTGGGCCTGAGTTTCCTCACAAGTCACTTGTCTCCATTACCCTCCCTGAGAGTCACAGCTTCAGGATTCAAGGCAAGATCCCAGGACAAAATACTTGGGATGCAAAGGCAGGGCTTCAACAGTAAAATCAGAAAACGTTCAGGCCCAGCCACTTGTATTAAACATCACTTTGAAACTGCTCTTCATATGCATGGGAAGCGAACTCATCAGAACAGGTTTTACTTCCTCATTAATATTTTCAAGCCATTTCCCGTTTTTACAAGAAATCCAACGTACAAAGGGTTTTACGAGAACTGTTTGTGAAAATAGGAAACTTGGTGTTTTTTGGGTTCAGAGCCTTGAATTTTTTTGTCTTGATTTTACGTGCTCAACTACAGAAAAAAGAAAGAAAAGGTTTTTATGGGTCTATAAGGGAGGCTCTGAGAGAAAGCAGTGGAAAGGTAGATTATTTTTTGCTTCACAAGTCTAAGCATTTTCCCTGCTCTCTCTTCTGCTTCACAGCAATAAATATAATAGGATTTTTTCAGCCTTTATTCTTGGACTTACTTCTTAGTAGATTTTTAATTTAAAAAAGTGAAAGACAAAAGCGGGGATTGATGGGAATGAGTATCAGGGAAGAACAGGGACACTTGAAACTCAAGGGAAAGGGAAAAACAGAATAACTCAAGTTAGGTCAAGATTTGTTCATTTTCTTTTAAACTGTACTTGGAAGCAAAAAACTTCAGACAAATATTTGTAGATAAAATTCCATATAACTGCTTTTTTCACACAAGGTTCTCACAAATCATTAGTCTGGTCCATAACTGGACAGCTCTTCCAGCTGATCTGGCAAAAAATATTCCTCTCTCCTTGTCCCTGATAACACTGAAATCAAATAGGTGCTCAACATGCAAAATATTAGAGAAACAAATACCTTCTTCTGCCTAATTTTGCTTTACTTCGTTTTTATGCTAAATGGTAGACTTTCTGAACACTGTGACAGAGAGCTGTTAGTTGTGAACAACAATTTCAATGTTTTGGGTTGAGATTTAGCTTAATGCATGAAACCCACGTCCTTGCTGTCACGAAATCTCCATTTTCCCACTTTTACAATATTGTTGGCATATGTCTCCAGCTGTCTGTTGCTGACATAGAATTGCTTGTGATTATCTGATGCTGAGCTGTTCCACTCTGTTTTTGTGGTTTTAATCTCTCCAACAATACCTGAACACGCTCTGCAGATCGTGATTATTGGGGCAGAATACAGTTGTCTTTGAAATTTATTGCCCCACACAGAAAATTGGAAGTCCTTAGGATCTTTATATTTGTATTGAATGCGAACTGCACTTCTTTCTGATTTCATAATTTAACATTGCAGACTGTTGGCTTATTGACTACAGCGTTAGCATTTTCCAGATTGGCAGACAAATTGCCTTGTAGGAGTGTCTATGCATATTTATTCATCATCCAAAGGTTAAACGATAGAATATATTTTAATTGCCTAGAGATAACTTTGCAAATTATATCGCTGGTACCAAAACTTCTAAATTTAAAAGATGAAAGTTATGTACTGAAACCCGTATTTTTTTCAAAGTAAATAAACCACTCAGCAGTACAGATTACTGACAGTCTTCCACTGATGTTAATTAAATAGCATCTCAAAGACATAGCTGCCATTTTAGACAAAATTTTAAGACAGACGGAATTCTAGTTTTATTCTTAGTTTTCCTAAGCGTGGCTTTTATATTGATCTTGCTATTTGAAAAAGGACCATAATCAAATACACCCCAAAAATGCAAAACAATTAAAAGCAAGGCATTCATATGTAAACATATTTTTTTCCACTTCCATTTGCCTTAAAATCTGAAGGTTTAAAAAACGAAATCCCCAAAGAAGCTAAAACATGTCATGTGCTGCAAGAGCACTAAATACACTCACTGAGAATATTTTTCAGAGAAAACATAACCTTGGAGCTATTTGAGTATTTAAGAGAGAGTCTAATTGCTACTTACAGTTTTTACTTCCCACTTCAGCAATACTTTTGTCTCTAGAATACAGACCCCTAAAGAAATTACTGAGGAAAAACAAGTGTTTTGCAAATTTGCTGATTTACAGTGACCGCCCTTATATATGGGTTCTTAAAATAAAGGCATAAATACAGGCGGGGCAGAGAATGGATTAAGAGCAGCCCTGAAAGAAGGACTTGAGGATGTTGGTTAATGAGAAGCTCAACGTGACCCGGCCATGTGTGCCTGCAGCCCAGAAAGCCAAACCTATCAAGAGCAGCACGGTCAGCAGGTCAAGGGAGGTGATTTTAGATAATCTTTAAGGTCCCTTCCAACCCAAACCATTCTATGATTCTGTGAACGTGAGTAAATTGAAAGCAGCTTGCTCTCAGTGGAAGAAATACATGACCCTGCAGTAGCTTGGTTACTTGCTGTGCTTTTACCTTTACAAGTGATCAGTAAGAACTCATCTGGAGTGTAATGCATTGAGCATGAGGCTGGGACACAGATGCATTCCTCTCCTGGGGCTTTGGACTAGAGGAAGTTATGTGTGTTTAGGTGAAGAAAAGGATTTTACAGGTGGAGGTGCAGAGTGGGAGGGCTGAACCCCTTCAGGCAGATGGGGGAACGAAAGCCAGACACCTGCCAGGCAAGAATCCCAGCAAGGAACTGATCCATTAAAAATGGGAGATATCACTGTGGTGATCTCCTGGTCTCGTTGGTGGATTTTGAAAGAAATCTCCCTTGGCCTAGTTTTGAAAGAAGCTTTGTATCTGCACCTACCAGGGGTGAGCATTTCAGGCCGTTAAAGTAAGAGAATGGAGGCGTCTTTTTTCAGTCTTTGCTCCAGAGCAAGATGGGAGTTACAACACTCTGTGCTCCATGGTTTCTGTGGATGGGGTTTGGCAGCTTCCACACTGAGCACAGATGGTATTTGAGATCTTGTGCTGAGACAGCCCTGCAGGGTAAGCAATAACTCTGTGGGTTTTCTTGGATTGTAAAGCTGCATGTAGATATCTGAGGTCCACCGGAGTCCTTGCTAGGTCCAACCTCTCTTTGAGTTCACTTTGCTACCTGATGTGAGGGCAAGGATGGCTACTATCCTTGTTCTTTTGGTTAACAGACTCAAAAAAAAACCCAAACCAAACTAAACCCATGAGAGCTGTCAGGAGTGATTTTAGAGTTTTGGAGAGCCCGTGAAAATGCCCTGGGGGTGCTGGTCAGCAGGGGCTGAACATGAGCCAGCTGTGCCCAGGTGGGCAGGAAGGGCAGTGGCACCTGGATGGTCCCAGCAATGGTGTGGCAGCAGGAGCAGGGAGTGGCTGTCCCTGTGCTGGGCACTGTGAGGCCACACCTCGAGTGCCGCGTCCAGTTCTGGGCCCCTCAGGACACGACTGACGTTGAGGGGCTGGAACAAGTCCAGAGCTGGGGCAGGGTCTGGAGCACAAACCTGGTGAGGAACAGCTGAGGGAG
The DNA here is from genome assembly GCA_013400675.1 of Oxylabes madagascariensis. Taxonomy (NCBI): domain Eukaryota; kingdom Metazoa; phylum Chordata; class Aves; order Passeriformes; family Timaliidae; genus Oxylabes; species Oxylabes madagascariensis. The sequence continues at coordinate 19,727 of VYZR01041255.1, read as the reverse complement.
CTGGGGGAGCTCAGCCTGGAGGAAAGGAGGCTCAGGGGAGACCTTAACAATCCCTAAAACTATCATAAAGGAGCTTGCAACCAGGTGGGTTGGTCACTCCTGCCAAGTAACAAGCAATAGGACATGACAAAACAGCCTCAAGCTGCACCAGGGAAGGCTTAGATTGGATATTAGGAAAAATTTCTTCCCTGAAAGGGTTGCCAAGCCCTGGAACTGGCTGCCAAAGGAAGTGGTGGAGCCACCATCCCTGGAGATATTCAAAAGGTGTAGATGTGGTGCTCAGGGATATGGTTTAATGGCGAGCTTGGCAGTGCTGGGTTAATGGCTGGAATTGATGATCTTAAAGGTCTTCTCCAACCTAAATGATTCCATGATTCTGTGATTCTATGTAGTGCCTCCAGGTGAGAGGCATGACAGATAATGGTGTCTACTGAACTGTCATTACTTCTTGAGAAATGTGTCATTTCCTCACTTCTCATCAGTGAAAATTTACCTAAAGCATTATTAGCTTACTTTCCAATCAGTTAACTGTTGAAGCAGAATCCTGAGCTATTGCACTGGGCTGATTCCTTTTAGCCCTTAAACAAAATCCAGGCTTCCTTTGCTTTGTGGTCTTTTCTCTTGCATTCTTGGATAAAAGTTGAAGGCATGTCTTATATTTATATAAGTGATAAGTTTCAGTAGTGCCCCCTTTTGCTTCTAATAAAATCCCCACCTATCTTGCCTTTTTTATTTTATTACCTCTTTTACGTACTGGTAAATAATAAGAGAGGGAATTTGGAGAATATAGGTCATTTGAAAGAAATTCTGTGTGTATCATATCAGAGAATTTGAAAGATTATAGAAATATTTACAGCTCGCAAAGAGTCAGTTTTTAGTCCAAGATTTAACAAACGGATGGTCACAAGCCCTGTTTGCTCTCACTGTTCTGGAAGGACTGGTTTTGCAATATTTTCTGTCTTCAGAACAGTAAAACTACTTCTGATGAATTTAGCAAAGTTTGTATGCCGCAGTGCCCCAGACACTTTCTTATTTTCCTCGACATTATTTTTTCATCAGTTTGGACTGTGTAGTATCTGCAGACAGTGCATGTTCCAAATATTGGATAGCTGTGTTTTTGCATACAAATCTTGTAAAGGAAAAGAAATACCAGACTGTGTGTACAAGCATCAAAATCTGATTATATGCAGGATTCTAATCTTAATATCACACCATCCTCATTGAAAAGCATTGCAAGAATATTCCAATTCATATTCTGAATGGTGTGTTTCTCTGCAGTCGTCTTGCAGAATTCTTATTCCTACCAGGAGAAAATCAGTATACTGAACTGAATAAAAATGTATACATTAAATTGTTTATTCAAATGTCCACCTTTGATGTTTGCAGAGAATTCAAGCAGGAAGCCATATATCCCAAGCTTTGTTTTATTGATACAAGAGGCTAATGTGAGTTACAAAACAGAAAAGAATGAGAAGTTGCTTAATACACTGGAAATGTGGAAAAAATGCAGATTTCAGTTATTAGCTTTCACAGCTGTATTTGCATAGAAATATACTAACGGCTGGGTGACATTTCATGCATGAACTTGATAGAGCATCCTTAAAAATATTCATGTTAGAAGAGTATTTAAAGGGAACCTGAAACTCGAACATTCCCGTCTTTGTTTAAAAAAACCAAACCCTGGTTTCCCCAGGGTATTCCAGAGCAAGGTATTTCTTTAGGAAACAAAGCTTTCTTTGTTATGAGGAATTCTGGGACAGCCTAGGAAGGGCCCTTCTTTCTGATCACACTTTAAAAAAGATCCTGATTCCCCTGAATGTTAAATACTATTGAACAATAGATGTTGCTCAGGCTTTTGTGGAAAATACCAGCAAAGCAAGAAGACCTTTGAGGTTTCAAACACCTCTTGGATTATCAGTTTCCTATGCCATTTTCTATTTTGAGGGAACACCTTCCTTGTAAGTGGGACAAAGATGAATGCCAATCATTCATATGCTGTGTGAGATAAAAGAAGTTACTCTGCTTTGAAAAACCAGAACAATTCTTGGAGGGGTCTACCACAGTTACCCCATTGTATGAATTTTTGGGAGTTGGGTCACAGCAACTCCTTCCAATTCACATTTGCTTGTTGTGGGGTTTATTTATTTATTTATTTATTTTTAATTCCCCTATAGAGCAGACTATGTGCAGCTTCATTTGTAACTCATAAATGATAAAGATGTCTGGTTTTACTTCGAGTGGAGAGGTTCACAGAGCATAGTGAAGGATTTTAGATCAGGGAGCACTTTCACTTGCCAGCAGTTTCAGCTTTCATTTTCTGTTCTTTTAATTTAAACATGATTATTAACAATACACAGCTGAGGAAGGGACTTTTCTGAAATATTCCAAGGATTATTCCTGCTCTGTTATCTCCCTTTCACCTTCCACAACAGGATTTTATGTGCTTGCATTAGTTGATGTTCTTCAGAAGAGCAGCTGGTCCATCTCTGATTGTGACTTTCATAGAAGTAGAAAATTCTACCTTCTGAAGTAGTGAGATGTGAGCACTAAGTCCTGGGAACATTTTCTAAAAACTCACTTTATAATGAAATATAACCAGCCTTGAAAGGGATTAGAAGGAATATGACAGAAGTATAAATTAAAAAGCACTGCGTCGTGAAAACATCTCTTCAAGCAGTTTTGACTCTGCCTTCACTCAGTCCAATTCCTGCAGCTGCTGATTGTCCAGAACCTTCCAAAACAGCAAGAACCATCTCTGGAGCCTGTTCAGACTCTTGCTAAAATCAGTTTTCTAAAGGAAAGTGGGAGTATGTGGAAGTACCTTTTTGGAAAAAATGCGATCTTGCATTTTTAGTAGTTGACCTCCTTTCCTTCTGTGTCTATCCCACATTACTTGTGTGAACCTCTCAAGCAGAATAGGCCTCTGCAGAAAAGGGCTGCAGGATCATTTTCCCTGTCAGTATGAGACATAAATGCTCATTCAAGACAGAACAGTGCTGTACAGACATGAAAATAGAAAACCAAAATGAAAATATTATGAAAGAGGGTCATTAATACCATCTTATTTAGACGATCTGTTTAAACCATAACATAATCATAGGCAGTGTCTAGTAATGATATTTTACACTGAAGCCCAAAGGTTACAAAAATACTTTAGTCTTTGCCAAAAAAAAGTCACTTTTTCATCTGAAGTACAGAAGGAATCAAATTCTTGTGGTGGTGCAAAATCTATGTATGTACTTTTAGAGTCATATTAGTAAAACACCTGTCAAAAGCCAGGAGGAAGTCTGGCTTATAATAGGAAAGGGCAAATCTCAAATAAAATTTCCAGTTAGAGTGAAAATATATAGACTGAAGCCATCAGTGGATGGTAGCAGCAATAAAGATCATTTGGGCTACAACAGCAGTATCGTCTCTGGAGCAGTTTTTGCAGCAGGTGGCAATGGCACCTGAAGGACGCGTTTTACAGGTGAGCCCATGCACGAGGCAGCTCACACAGAGCCTTCCCTGCTTCCCTCTCAGGAAAGGAGTTTATAGCATGGAAAACAGCATTTTATCTGGGAGCAGGAGATGGCATTTAGCACGATTTGGAACGGTGTACATGAGGGTAGGAGCTGAAAGCCACGACGTTTGGGGGTCATTTGCAGCTCCCAGACAGGGCTGGGGGAGGGTGGGGGAATTGCTGCTCTCACCGAGGAGAGATGGTGCCGACTGGCAGCGTCCTCTGGTTCCTGTTGACTTTCTGTGGGCACATTTAACCTATAATTTGGAAGAGGAAAATACGGTCTGGCACACATTCCTGAAGGGTTGCCAGTCCCAGATCTATCCATTTCATGGGCTGCCAGAATGGGAAAGATAAGTACCTTACAGACCAGTATCCACAGCAACAGACACCGGAATTTTATATTTTTAATACATATAAAAACCCAAAGAAAATAATTACTTTTTCACTTTCCAATTTTATAATAGTAATAATGACCTTTAGGTCAGGAATTTTCAGCACTTAATGACTGTCTGGCTTTTTCTTTGGTCCTTGGTTTCTCCAGCCAGTCATTAACAGTGAGAAAAGTGCCTTCTCCCATGGTCACTTTGGCTTAATCGTTACCTCTTCATGCTACACAATGCACCAGCTGGGAAATAAGTGTCTCCTATGCGAATGGATCCATAAAGTGTTCCTTGGGTTTCATTTCTTTGAAAGAATATTCTGTGAGGGTGTGAGAGTTTACCGTAAAAGATGATTGAATATTATCCACAGCTCTGAGAAAAGTTAGATCTCTCTGAGGAATTGCGACTGAGGATGGTTTAAGGCCGTAGATTTCAAAAGATTAAATCTTCAGAATTTATCTCTGCAATCTAGGTTTCCTCAGTCTTGGTAATGGAATGCTTTGGAATTATATATGGACACAAATATTTTCTTATCCATCTTCTAGGATCACACAGGAACAGGACCTTTTGTTTGTTTGTTTGTTTGTATTTTTATATGTAATCACTGTGACGCTGAAAGCACAGTGTGGCGACAGTGTCTCAAGAGTTAAAATGTATTGTAAAACATAAAGGGGAATGACCCTCTGGAATGCTTACCTTGCTCCATCTGGATAGTAGATCCACTCCTTCCAACCACCCTCTCTCTCAAAACACCTAGAAGCTGTACACGACTTTGTTCAAAGGAAAATTCATTTATACATGGAAATGACTTTGTCTTGCACTTCACTGTAAGATAAAAAATACAAACCTTGAAATGGAGGTATCTTCTGACCACTCTACCGATCATATTCTTCATAAAAATTAGCCAGATCGTAAGTATATTGTATGCCTGAACATGCATAAACCTTTGAACAGTCTTCAGTTCTTGTGCACTGTTAGCTGAGTACTTCTTTAACTTGTATGACTTTTAATGCCATTGCTCCAATACAATACATTGTTCCAATACCAAAAAAACTGTGAATATATCTTTCTTTCAAGGTATATTTGAGCTTGAAAACAATTGTGTGAGAAATGCACTACTTGGAGGACAAATAAAACCACAAGAAAACAATAGTTTTCTAAACCACATATTCAATGTATAAGGATTCCCAGTATCAGTCCAAGGTACGGTTACTGCTGAAGAGTCAGGTAGTAGTGAAGCACCTCCAGTGGAAGAGTAAAAGAAAACGGGAATTTCTTCTGTAGCAGATTTAAAGTCAATATGGTGTCCTTTGAGAATTTGGTACTAAATATGGAATAATGTGAATGATGAGCCTAATTTTAATGTTTTGCTGTGAAAAGAGATTTAGCACCTGCATAACTTTTATTGGAACTATTAGTTTTTCGTTTTGTATCTTTAAGTGAAAACACACAGTACACATGAAGGCTGTGGACATCCGCTTTTGCTTGAATGCTTTTTTTTACTTTTCAAGAAAAATAACACCAGCAAAATACAAGTAGTGTTCCAAGAAAGAGCCACTCAGGAGTCCCACAAGGGCTGGGACTGCGCTTTGTGGTTTCTCCACTCTTGGACTGACAGTATTACTTTCTAAGCTGAGGCTTCATTTGCATTTTGAAAGTACACAAATTTACTTCTCAGCAGAGCTGTGCTGTTTCTAAAAGGCTGGGCTGGCTCGAGGATTTAAATCCGGTGAGGTTCCTGTAATTCCCTTAACAATGAGTTTTAAAATCTACACCTTTAAAATAGCTCTGCACCTTTAAACTTCAAGCTCAACTCCGTGTAAAAGCAGCTGGCTAACTATTAGAAGAAATGGGAAAGGTCCAAAATACAGGAGTGACAAGTGACTTGTGTTTCATTTGCTGCTTTAATGGATTTTTCTTCAGCTTCACAGCTAACCAGAGCAGATTATTTATAGATTTTAAAGCCAGAAATTAACACTGTTCCTTGTAGGCAGACAAAAAAAATGTATGGGATCATTATTAATTCTTTAGCATTATAATGCCTTCTGGCTCAACATGTGTGCAAGGGACCAAGAGTAAACATTCATTTTTCATCCCGACCCTTCTCTGTTCCCAAAAATATCCTTCAGTGGAGAACTGTGAAACAGCCTGCCTAAAGGATTTGAGACCTTTTATTTTTTTGCTGCTGATACAAAAATCTTTAGTCTTCACTGTAATTGAACATTCAATTGTAAAATATTGCCAAGACCAGTTTAGAGTATTTCTTTTCCCCAAAAACCCCAACCAACCAACCAAAAAACCCACTATGGTGCTAGTTGCCTTCACATGAAGCCTTTGGGTTTTCTTTCATTGGGACAAATTACCCAAGTGTTCTTGGTACCCAAAGAGATCTCTCCCCTTTCCAACTCAAACTGATTTTTGTGTCCTGACCTTCTCTTTGTTTCCTTTTATTTCCAGTTTTGCCATTGCTCTGAGTTCCTTTCCCTTGACAGCAGCCTTACGCACCCCTAATAGAATTCAGCTGTGGAGGGAATACAATCCTGGCAGGAGGCAGTCTACCCAATCCCTCACTGGCCGCTGAACTTAGTAGTACAGAATTGTCCTCCACGTAATTTTAACAGAGTCCATGGAGTAATTCCAGCACTCAGCCTGTCCTGTCATCTCTCTGCAGCTCCCTGTACCCCTCTGTAACACGAGGTAGAGGAGACAGCAGTGCTACAGCAGCTGGTATTGTTTGATCAGCAACACAATCCTTGCTGGAATTTCATTTCCCTTGCAGACTCGCTACTAGAATACATTTGTCATCCATACTTTGTAGCAGACTTATATTTGCCTGTAATTACACACCAGTCTGGCAATACTTTATTGTTAACATAAAGTACTGCCATTTAAATCCCCAATCTTAAACTGGAGTATTTGCAAAACTCTGTAATTGCTAAAATAATAAAGCTGCCATTACTGTAGGGGAAGTTTACAGCTTGTTGGTGAAATACTTACTTTGGCTTAACTACACCTGTATGGATTCCTTATGTTTTCATGTGCTGTTTAAGACAGAGAGATTTCTGCTGGGCACAACAAAAAGTTTCTGGCACTGTCACAGAGTGGCTGAGGTTGGAAGAGGCCTCAGGAGCTCACCTAATCCAGGCCCTGCTCAAGGGGCTGCCCAAGACCATGTCCAGATGCTTTTGAGCTCCAATGATAGAAACTCTAGAAGTTCTCTGAACCTGTGCCAGTGCTCAGTCAAAACTGAACTCTGTTTTCCAGCTTGTGGTCTGTCCCCATGTAGGAGGAAGTCTATAAAAGATAACCAGGAAAAACAAGTTCAGTGTGGTTTTATTCAGTGCAACGGGCACAGATAGCACTGCAAATGCCAAGGGATATGAAAACCTGCAAAGACGATATATTTTGGTTTCATTTTGTGTTGGTGTTTTGCAAACAAAAAACTGGTGATGCCCCTCCCTGGTACTCATTCTTTACATTAAATAGTTCATGTGATTGTTCTGTTCCTAAACCCCATGTGATTGTTCTGTTCCTAAGTCTGAATGGGTAAAACAGACCTCGGGACTAGAAACAGCAGGACGAGTTTGCTCCGAACCACAAGCAATGTTGGCACATTATCCTTTCCATATGTGAAGCCCAAAACATCTCTACTCGGTATCTNGTAGTGACAGGGCAAGGGGGAACAGCTTCAAATGGAAGAGTGTAGGTCTAGATTGGCTATCGAGGAACAATTCTTCAGGGTGGTCAAGGTGGTGAGGCCCTGGAACAGGTTGTTCAGAGAGGTCACGGCTGCCCCATCCCTGGCAGTGTCCAAGGCCAGGCTGGACGGGGCTTGGAGCAGCCAGGTCCAGTGGCAGCAGGGCTGGAACGAGATCATCTTTAAGGCCCCTTCCAACACAAACCACCCCACGACTCTCTGGAACAAAGCCCATTTCTGCGGCACGCGCGTACGGACTTTCCAACTCGGGGGCCAAAACCGAGCTTCCCGAGGCTTTTCCGGGGGCTTTGCCGAGCACGGGCCCCGCCGGGTTCCCCCACGGCCGAGGGTCGGGAGGCGGGCACCGAATGGGACCGTGCGGGCCGTGAGGGCTGCGCGCCCCGCAGGGGAGCGGCGGCGGCGCCGGGGCCGTGCGGGGCGGCACGGGGCCGTGTGGGCGCCGTTATCGGCGGGCACCGAGCGCGGCCGGGGCCGTGCGGAGTCGTGG
>VYZR01041255.1:792-11505 GCA_013400675.1 Oxylabes madagascariensis | reverse complement strand
GGGGGGGAAAAAAAAAAAAAAAAAAAAAAAAAAAAAAAAAAAAAAGTTTAGGTTTTCGTCCACGGCTTATTTATAGTGCTTGGAGTCATTTGTGTACCTCGGCAGTTGTTGCCAGGTTTGAGGGGTGCTGTTTTATGTCCGCTTTGTTAGTTTAAGTGACTTCACCCGTTGAAAGGCAGTAGTGGAAGCAGACCTCAGATACTGTTCTTGTTCAGCGTGGGATTGCTACATTTGTTTGTTTCGTGTTTAAAGGTAACAAATGTCTCCGAGCTGAGAGGACCAATTCAAGCGTGTGCTGGGAAATAACCCCGTGTTTTGGCCCTTTGAAGGTGTCCAGCCCCTGTGAGATAGTGCTGTTGGTACATTGCCCTCAGTGACTCTTGGGCAGAGTGTTTCCTTGAAGACTTTGTGTAGTTTCCTCGCTGCCATAGTCATAGTTGACATGGGAAGGAAGTTTGGTGGTTGGAGAAAATTGCTGGTTAGTCTGGACTTGCCCAATAGGCTTTTGAAAGACTGTAATGACCATTTGAAATGTCAGTCTGGGTTGCAAAGAGGACACTGGGTTCTTACCCTGACTTTTTCAGTCTGGGCAAAGTACTGGTTATGTCTATTTCTCCGAATATGGAATGGGCTTAAAAAACTCTTTTGTTTAGTATGGAGCTCTTAGAAGGCAATGCTGAGTTCGGATGTCTAAACAGAGTAACTTGGTGTTAAGGTCACATAGAATTGGTATTTTTCTAATTTTATTTTTGAAAGTTAACAGCTCCTAAGCCAGTTTAGCTGGGTGGTGGCCCAGTTTGTCCCTGGCTCAGCCACTGACTTTTGCCATTATCCTGTTTCTAGTATTGGCCCTAAACAGATACCTCAAAAGAACCAGGAACAGCCAAACTCGCGTTCCCTGCAAGGCTTTTCCAGTTGCTGAGTATTTGCAACTCCAGAAGTTCAGGAGAAGTTCTCTAAGGAGAACTTAGGCCATCTAGCAGAGGAGTGGATTCTCCTGCTGAGTTTTTGTTGTCCTGTGCCAGCTCACGCTTTGTCCTGTCTGTGGCAGAGGAGTGTTTGTGAAGCGGTTCTTGCAGGTTCCCTGTCAGATCCATGGAACACAACGATCCCAGTGTCCGTGGTTTGCATGGCCTCTTCCCAAAGGCAGCAGCACATTGGGCTTCACCTTCTCTGTCCCACTGGGGAGCTGCAGCTGCAGTGCCTTTTCCGTTCCTCCTTCTGTCTCATCACAGCTAAAGTGCTCCAGAGTTGAGCCCACCAGGTTTCCTTAGTTTTCCAGCAGCAAGGGCTTATTTTCACCAGTTCCCTTGTTCCAGGCAGAGCCTGTGTCTGCCCCAGATGTGCTCTCCTGAATTTTTCTGTAGGGTTTCTCTTTGTTTCATGTCTCTTGAACCAGAACAAACCAATATATGCTGTTTCCTCTAGAGAACAGGACTTGTTACCTGTATTAGTGATTTGCACTAATTGCTCTCCAGAGATTCTAATTTCTACAGGAAATTCTCCTGTTGAGCCAGGAACACAAGGAAACACACAGCTATCTTTATTACAGCTGTCACATCTCAATATATTCCAACTCGATCTATGTTTTCCATTCTTGGAAAACTTCTCACCTGAACACCAAATGAGTCTTTACTTCTGTGCTTCTTTCCACTCATGTAAAAATACCTCAGGTGAATTCAACAGAAGTCGTACACAAATGGTCACTTGCTTCTAAAGTTGTCATTTCTCCCCAAAATGTTAATATTGGTGTTTGTTTTTATTGTGGTTGAAAACCTTGGAGAGAAAACTTGGTCTTCTCTGAAGACATCATAGCACAATTCTTGCTTTATAGTGACCAGCTCAGATTATGACAATTTTTTATGGCAAACATTGTGAGTGTAGTGGTATACAAACTGCTTATTTAGTTAAAAATAATTTTGCAAGTCTGCAATAATGTCTCTCAGTACAGAACTTTTAATTCTAAGGGTTTGCAACCTAAGTAATAAGGTAAATAATGTGTATAAAGTTGCTTTTATATTTAAAATATACATAGTTGATTTTGAATTTTTTGGAAGGAACCCTTAACGGAACAAACCATACATCAATGACTTTAAGGGTTTACTGCTTTGGTCCAAGAATTCTCCGTTAGGAAGAGGTTTCAGGATCAAAGTTATGCTACAGATACTAAATTAAACAAACAACAAAAGAGAATAAGAGGGGAAAACGGAGTTTTTTGAGCCTGCAAAGTGTTCTTTTACAGCTTGAATGGTGACCAATTTTCTTGCACATAAAGCTGCTCAAGTAAACGAAGTTCTATCTTTTTATATATATTTTCATGATCAAACACTGTCCATGCAGTGGAAATTAATCGTAGTTTGAAAACCAGATCCATTTGTTTTTCCTTTCTAGCAATTTGAAAAAAAGAAGGAGAGAAAGAACACAGGTACAAGACACATCTATTAATGGGTTTTTTCCTTTTGAAAAGAGTTTTCCTTTCCTGTTATGTCTAAAGAAATTTAGATACCTTTCAAACTTCTACCCTTGTAATGTAGGAATTCACACAGGCCTAAGTTCAGGTTTGTGCCCATAATGCAAAGCTTTATTGGAGCATTGGTTGTGTAAAGAGTTGATAAAACAATTGTCCTCTTTTGAGAGAGTCTGGAAGCGATTCTTTGATCCTTTGTGCTGAGGTTGGATGGTTGGAAACCAGTGCCATTGTGAGGGATATTGTTGCTGCAGAGCAGAGAGCGCTGCTGTAAAGGCATCATAAGTTTAAAAAGGAAAAATCAAAGAGCGAAGTGTGTTGGAACATACTCAGAGCATCAGGTAATTGTGAGAGACTTGATATGTTGTGGAGATAAAAGCTGTTGTCTTTTATTCTGTGGTGAGTAGTAGGTGAGTGTTAGAGAAGAGTTGTAGATGAACTCTGAGCAGCTGTGCCTTCCCTTGTGTCCCTGTGTGCATGGTTGGGAGCTGCTGAGACTGCTGGCATGCGTTGGCCTGGGAACTTTCCACTTTTGAAAAAGTTAACCAAGAACTAGGGCTCAAACCAGAAAGGTTGACCTGACTCAGTTCTAGACCTTCCAGCCACAGAAGGTTTATTAAAGTGAATGTCCCTTGCCTTAACAAGTTCACCATTTGGCTACCAGCAGCTGATGTACTAATAAAGGAATAATTTTACTTCCCTCTTGAATGGAAAATAGAACTCAGCAGACTGGAGTTTGACTACAGAGCAGTTTCTTGAGGTGACGTTAGCTGGTCTGTCTTGTTGAGAATACAAAAATAGCAGACAGCTTTTCAGGAAGAGTTTGAGTCTGTCTTCCTGATCATCCACACCCTTCCCTTTTCTTCTTTTCTGTCCTCCTCAAAAAGCTCCAAAGCTGTTTTTTCTGGTCCCTCTCCTTGACACACATATGCCACTTGCAGCTTTTCCACACTTGTCTAATAGTCACTAGCAGAATGTTATCTCTGACCATATGCACCTTACAGCAACATGATCTTTAGATGACTCCATTGGAGCTTTTCCTTTCTTTTCTAAGTGATGAATGTTAGGTGGAATGAATTGAGTTTCAGGGACTTCGAAAAGTTCCCTACTTCAGGCTATGTTTGTTAACAAGTTAATAATGACTGTCTTCTACTAGGAGGTGTTTTTTCCTGACTGCAGTAAATAATTGTGCTCTCTAGCTGCTGCCCTCAACATTTTCCTCCCACACTTTCATAGCAAACATATCTCCATCAGATTCTCACAGCAATTCTTTGGCTGCCACAGCAAATGTGTTAATACCTGGTGCATCCCTATCCTTTCTTGCCCCTTTACAAAATGTTATGCTCCACTTTTTATTGGAGTAGGTTATGTGGTTTTTATTTTTAAGAGCCTGTGCAGCTCATGGTTGGATGTTACTGTGTATTTCAGAAGGATGGAAAATCTCTGTTCATAGAAAAATTTTAAATTAAATGATTCTAGGACTGAGTTTTGAGTAAAGTTGAGAGTGTTTCAACTTCTTAGTGTGTATCCAAGCTTCTTTGCTATGAAAAGTTCATGGAGGAAAGAGCCTTTGTCAAATTCTGGAATACATGAAAAATTAGCAATATGAGAGTTTAGATTACATTAAGAATACACAAAATTTAGGTCAGGAAGTCATCTTGATGTGTAATACGTAAGTCCAAGCTTTTATTGGTACTTCTGTAGTCTCGGGCTTCTCCATGGATTTTCCTCCTTGCCTCATTCCGACAGCTTGGGGACTTGGAGTACATCAAGAGGTCCTGGCTGAGGCCAATGTCCCCATGCTCCATCCCATGTTCCTGCGTGCTCCACATGTCCCATTTCCTTTCCCAGGACACTCAGTAGGGTGAATGAACCATTGTGGTGGGACAGCTGACTCTTTGTTCCCAGGAGTCCCTGGACCTGTCCCCTGCTGGGATTCATTGCTTGGATGGGGTGTGACAGAGACCTGGGGAGAAACAGCACCAGGAAAAACGTCAAAGCACCTGCAGATGCTTCTCGGGTTACCCAAGGGTTGTCCTGAGCAAAGAAGCACCAAGAAGAGGTTGTAGGAAACCTCCCAGTATTGGTAGCGGTTCCTCACAGGCTCTTTTTAATTTGATTTTTCCTGGGCTGGTTTGGAGTGTTTGGGATGAGCTTTTGTCTCCCTGCCCTTGAGCAGCAGGTCCAGCTGTCCCTAAGGGTGGTGTCACCTCCTGTGCCTGTGCAGGCCTTGCCATGCCAAGGGCCCACTCTGGTCACTGAGAGAAACTAAACCCAGCAGTTTAGGCAGTGCTGAAGTAACCTTGTTCAGAATAGCTTTTTTATTTTATTATTTTTTTTTTTAATTTTTACTGTGATATTTGACGTGCATGGCCTACTTTGTCACCCTTAGCTGATGTGCTACTGCTGTGTTTTTACCTTTTCAGCAGGTAAAAGAGCTGGCTGTACGCAGAGGTTCAGCAAATCATTTTGTATAACAGAGTAACTAACTACTTCACACTCCTAAATATAGTCCTGAACACAAGTGTGGCGGTATTCATGAAAAATATTTAAAGCTAAATTTCACACTCATTTTGTATTTGATCCATCTCTGGTTTATTTTTAACTCATGTAAGATGAAGGGTGGAGGATTTTTTTCCCTTCTTCTAAATTCTAGTGTAGGACCATATCTGAGATATGAAGGACTTCTACAAAGGCACAATTTTGTGGGGTCTTTTTGGTGTTGTTTCTGTTTGTTCAGTGTTGAAGCCTTATTATGGCACATTTACGCAAAGCTAAATGGCAGTAGCAAAAAAAAGAATTGGAACTTTTAAAACTGTAACTGCTAAGTAGTGGTTTGGAGTAACCCTTACGAGACTTGTGATGTCATCATCAGGCTAAAATGCCAGTAAAAATTAGTTAAAAACCTGAGATTTATCTGTGGAAGAAGATTTTGCAGTTATATTTAATTTCCTCCTTTCCTGTATTACCCTGCTTGTTCTGAATATATTTTTTTTTGTTTGTTTGTCTTTAACCCTTCTCAACTGACCTGCTTGTTCCTCAGTCACATTTGCTTTTTGCTTCACCTTAATAGTCAGAAATCATCTAATTTGTTTTTGTGACATAAAGACATACAGGTGACCTACACTATTGTTGTTTTTTGTGGTCTTAGTACCTATGTTGCACCACTTAACACCAGTTAAGCTTGTAAATGTTGTATAAGCTCAGCTAGCATACAGTAAAAACATGAAATTCAGGATTTTAATAAAGTTGACTTCAAAGATAGTATGGTTATGGTAGCTATGGTAACTAAAACTAATTAAAATATGCTAAAATTTGCAGGGGAGTGAAAAGGGAATAAAAGTATGTTAAGGTTTTGTTTTCATAATTTAACAGTAAAACGTTTTTTTCCAGTGTATTGCCTAAGTGCCAGTCAGTGAATTATTTGCATTTTTAAAGAATTCCTTTAAAAATAGTAAAGGCTGAACCACATTGTCATTTTTGTATGGAAATTGATAAAATGCCTGAATGTACCCGCTATTTCCATGGTGAACTTGTTCCTTGGGCAGAGGTGATGTGGGGGTTTCCTGGAGTGCTCTCTGTAGGTTCCTACTTTACCTGCTGGACGGCTCCTGGGCAGCATCTCCACGGCTTTGTGGTCTGTGTGATCATCAAATCATCATCACAGGCTTTGGTCCTAAAATAATTGTACAGTCTGATACAGACAGACTGGGGTGGGCAGCCAGATTGACAAATTATCCCTGTCATTGAGATTGATCATCTCTTCAAATGGAACTTTTGAACTTCTCAAGAAATACATAGCTTTGGTTATAAATATGTTTTGTGAAATATTTACCGTGTTCCAGTTTTTGAAAAGTAACGCCCATTGTTGAGTTTCATGTGGAGGTGCAGAGGAAAGATTTAAAGCATGGCATTTTCACATCCTGCTTGTTTTCAGGGTTTCTTTTTAATTTATTGGTAATGCTGTATTAGTGTACTTGTTTCAGAAAGGATTAAGAGAGTTGTTCCATAATAGCTGTAATCCTTTGTGTTTGACATGTGCAGAGTATTGTACAAATATTAACAAATCTGTACAACTCTACAGTGGGCTACATGGGGACAGTAAGATGAAAAGTTTGAATTATTCAAGGTCAGTATTTAAGTAAATATTGGATCCAGGATTAAAACCATCCTCAGTCTTGTAGAGAGCATGATTTCCTGTTTCTCAGCGTAGTCTTTTCTTAACTTGATTGCCCAGCTCCATGTGTTTGTGCTGCAGCCAAGTTCTAGTATCACTGAAAATTAAATGAAAGGGAGAGTTTTGCTGACAAAGAATAATGACTGGTTTTAGTTGTATTAATTTGAGCCGTGTTGCCTTTGGTCAATTATTTTTGATGAGACTTAGTATTCACTTCTGAGCTGAAAAACAGATTTCATATTAATAATGGAAATTAATGAAGAAAATCCATGTAGGTTTTTCTTACAGCAGAAGTCTGATGTTTCTGGGCTGCTACTCAAGACTGTAGATCTGAACAATCTGCTGATAAGTGAGCACATGCAAAAGGAGAATGTTACAAAATACTTGTGTGCCTTCGTGTGCATTAGAAATTTGACTACAAATAGGTGGCCATAGCAATAGCTCTCACTCCTACCAGAATCAGACTGGATATCTCTGTTGTTCCACTAGAAGAAAAACCTCATTGAGACCTCAACATTATTTGGTTCAGTAGCTGGGATGATAAGTTGTATTTTTAGTTTTAGTTTATTTTGGCTTTTGCGAGAGCAGCAGCAGGAACCATGCTCGGTGCATTTACTTGTGTTGCTGCATTAAATATTAATGAGCAAGAGCCAGTCTTGATCTGGGACTTCAGAGAGGACTTTAGAGGTTTATGTAATCTGTGCTCTGCTTCTGTAGGATTTTGGCTCCTTAATCTTTCTCTCCCTTCTTTGGTGCCTTTGTAGGAAGCAGGTGTGGCTTTCTCTCCATCATCAGTGAGCAGTCTTGGTTCAGGCTCCTGGCACATCATCCTTCTTACCCATCATCTCTAAACCTGTCGAGCAGTGGTTTAAGACCTTTCTATCTTGCCTTTCCCNAAAAAGAGAGAAAAAAAAAGAAGAGCAAAACAATATAGTAAATTTTACTTCCCGAATTGCCTGTGCCAGCACCTAGTTGGCCCCTCNATTTTCGCTCTGTTTCCTATTCTTTAGACTTTATTGAAATTCACTTCACAAGATTTAGCAGCCTTTTGGGCCAGTTCCTCAAGTGCATGTCTTCACCTTCGTGTGCTTATCAGCCCTGCCTGTCACAGTGCTGCTTGATGTGTTGTTCTTCCCTGACTTCTTTACTCACTTTTCTTTGTGCTCTGCAGACAACCTTCCAGTCACTCATTTGTGTGTTGCTGTCATTTTCTCTTTCTGGCGAAGTGCTGCAGAACTACTTCGTTCTTAAAATTTTGGGAGTGATACAAGCCCAGATGATGGCATCTCTCAGCTCTGCCTTTTTATTGCTAACTTTTCTCACTCGCATTTTTTTGTCAGCTTCCCTTTCTGACACCCTTAGCAGAAATCTTTTTCAGCTTATGCTTAGGATGTCCCAACATATTTTCCTACAATTTTTGTCCATTTGCCTTGAATTTAGAGTCAAGAGGAGGAATAATCTCCTTTGTCATTTCCAACCCAAAATCTTGCTGTCTCTTACATACTCCTCATCCAATTTGTTGCTTACACTCAGCTCTACCTTTCTGTCCAACTAAATATACTTCTGAAGTGCTTTCTCTGTGCCCAGTGTTTATTTCTGGAATCTTTTTCTCTGTCCTACCCATAAAGCTCTCCTCTNGGGGAATCTTGTGCAGGTGTTGTCCATATGTGCTGGGTTCATGCCTGGAAATGGGAAGGCTGAGGGTAAGTTTTTTCATCTGTCAGCATATCATTTTTCACAAGGAGTGGAATTTTTTTGAAGGCTTAGGGGAAGGACGAATTCTCTTCAAGGTTCTTTCATTTTATTACTGTAAGATTTATAGCATTGCCAAGCCCCTTCTTTGGACTGATACCAGACCTGCCATCCCTCATCTATTTGGAGTGCAGAGCTCTCTTCCTTTATTTTTCCAGCTTTTATTCCAAAGACGGAAAAAAAATCAGCATTTGAACTCTTTCTTGAAGGGATTAGTTTGTTCAGTCCTTACTGCTAAATTAGAAAGTAAGGAACGCTTTAAGGAGACTTTGAGATTTTCATAGTTTTATTTTACATCCCACAATAGGGTTTTCAGCTTTAGAGCACTAACATATTTCTCCTTGGATTTAACCAGCTCCCTGCCCTGTTAAAGTTGCTTTCTGTGCCTCAGTTCCCTTCCCCTCTAGACTTGNCTCCTCTGTCCAGCTGCAGAGGACAGTGAGTGAGTGGCTTTGGTGCGTGCCTGGCAGCTGGCCATGTCACCCCATGACATCTACTCATACGGATCCTCCTGATGCCCAAAAAAATGTGTGAATCTTGCCCCTCTTTTGCACACTTCTCCCTTTTTTTAGCTGCATTGATTTTGGTGGCCCCTGTCCTCTTCAAATAACTTCTGCATTTCTGCTGCTGTCTGTTGGCCTGGGTATGTTATTGTCATTCTCAGGTTCTTCTTTGCTAGTGGTCATAATCTCAGTGTACTCCTAGCTCAGACATGTTTTATATGAGGCACATTTCTTTTTGCTTTGTGTCCTAAATGTTTTCTGAGCCTGCAGGATCATTACATTTTCTGAAATCTCATCTCTTCTTCCTGATCAAGTTCTCNATAGAGATTTTCTAGTGCAGGGTTGCTTTTTTGGCTTTTCTTTCTTTGAGCTCTGCTGAGGCCAAATGTGTTCCCAGGCACTCTGAAATTCCTCAGCAGTTCACTTTTCTCTGACTGCCCCTTCAGCTTTGGGAGAAGCCTGGATGGGGAGAGACGCTGTCATGTGCCCTGGCTCTTGAGCCCTGTGCTCCAGTACCGTGAGGAATTGACTGCCAAGAGCTCTCCAAGTCTGACCTTTTCTTGCAGTACAGTTGTTCCAGCATGCTTTACTCTTTATCTTGAATCACAGAATACCAGGTTCTCTGAACAAAAGCAATTTTTCCTGATTTGCATGTGTCTTTCAGAATGTCCCTTCCTAAAGAACAGAGGGATACAGGCTTGTATTGTGCATTCCACCCTGCATACTTTGTTATGAGTGCCTAATTAAGTATGTTAAGTGCTAGTTCTCAGTAATTGATATCACTGAACCTCTCATTGCCGTATCTAGGGAAAACAATAGACACAACTTTATAAGAAGCTGATCATAGCCACCTAGGGGAAAGTGTAATTTGTAACTTTAGCAAGGTTTAAATGACTGAGAGCAAAGTCCAGACAAATGATTTGGGTCATTACAAAATGAGGCTCTCTGCTACAATGCTTTTAGGCTGTCCTTCTTTCTCTTCTGTAGCCTCAGGCACTGAATTGCAGCTTGTCCATATATTTGGTTCCTATTCTGGTTTTCTTCTGGCTCAAAATCACAGATGTGTTGTTTTTTGCTGGATTCTTGTTTTGTACCTGCCTTTTGTTTGCTGCCACAACAACAGACAGAGAATCCTAATGAGAACTGCTGTAAATGCATGTTCATGTTTCTCCTACCCTTCCCCCAGTCTCCACTCTCTCCCTCCCACCCCTTCCCAAATTCCATTAATATTTACAGAGCAAGAGCCAGAACTCCANATAACTTCTGCATTTCTGCTGCTGTCTGTTGGCCTGGGTATGTTATTGTCATTCTCAGGTTCTTCTTTGCTAGTGGTCATAATCTCAGTGTACTCCTAGCTCAGACATGTTTTATATGAGGCACATTTCTTTTTGCTTTGTGTCCTAAATGTTTTCTGAGCCTGCAGGATCATTACATTTTCTGAAATCTCATCTCTTCTTCCTGATCAAGTTCTCCTTTAATGTTTGCATTAAATTATCTAAGAAAGTAATATATAGTTCTTTTTTTTTTCTAGCTTCAAATAAGCTAGGTGGCTTTTTTAAAATTATTGTCATGCTGTTTTCCTTCTCAGTCACAGCAGTACTGAATATTGTTTATTTGTGTGTAAGTGGCACTTAGGAATCCATGCCCTGTTGTGCTTGGTGTGTTTCCTTTAAAGCACCACAGAACCTTTGGTTATGGGATCTTTGCTTTGGTTCTTGTGCTTCTTTTGCTTTTGCTGATCTGTGAGCAGTGCACAGCCTGCCCAGGCAGGCAATCTCACCTTCCCTGTAGAAGCAACCTGGCTGAATCAGTAG
>VYZR01041244.1:16626-29757 GCA_013400675.1 Oxylabes madagascariensis | reverse complement strand
TCCAGACCGAGAAGCAGAGTTGCTCAACAAATAGCTCCAATTTATGTCCATCATTCACGGTGCTAGGCAGTTGTCAGTGTGGGAGAAGATGATATAATACAGCTCTGTCTGCTCTGTTTCCCCAGCTCCAGGGGCCTTTTTGTGGTGCCATTGACCTTGGCAGAGCTGAGAAGTTTTATTTAGTGTTGCTGTTTTCTTCACTGAAGTTTACATATTTTAACTGGCTCGGGAGATGTGTGTGTGTGTTTCAGACAATAAATGACTTCAGGCATTCTGATTCTATCAGTCAGTGCGATCTATCCTCCTCTGCTCTGAAGGCTACCACATTTTATACTGAATCAGCTGAAGATGTTATATGCTGCTTGTACTACTGAAAATGCATATTATTTCAACTTTTTTTTTATTTATTTTATTTTATGAAAACATCTTCATCATTTTGTTGATACTTTGGAAGCCCTGCTTTACACCCAGGTGAGACTATGTTGACTCAGTGCACAAGTTTAATTCTTAGAGTTAATATGCTGAAATTTATTTTAGCAATAGAGGTTTGTAATATTAAATGCTTAACCTATAATACTTTATTTTTCCAGGATTGGGAAAATTTTAAAAAAATAAATACAGGAAAAGAAGTGCTTGTATGGAAAACATCCCTAAAATAACAAACTACTGTATGCTAGAGGTGAATGGTGCAGCCTCCTCCAGGAAAATACTTGTAAGATTCAGTCAGAAAACACTTTGTAGCATTGGTTTATAATAACACTTTAAGACTTTAAGACTTAGAGAATCTGAACATAAATAGAGATGAATATACATAAAAAAATAAGTAGTTGCCTAAGTAAATAAAAGAAAAATAGCTGCAGTATTTGGTTATCATCTCTGGAAGGAATATCTCAGTCAGAGAAAAACAGGAGATGGTTATCTGTAGATTTTTTTGGATATCTTTCTATAAATTCTGTTGTATTCTTAGGTGTCAGATCAGAGATTTACCAAGTACTGAATGCAGCAGATCTGGAATGGCTTTGGGAAAAGCATTTCTGACCAGAACTTCAGAATTCCAGTCAGGAATGTGACTGAATTAAAATTTCTGAATGAGGATGGACTTTTGTGGCTGATTTCCCTAGAGCTGTTGGCAAATTACAACCTCCCAAGCTGTTTGCAGGCTATGAAATGGACAATGAAAACAATCAGGAAATGCACAATGGGGAAAAATATTCCTTATGTTTCTTCATGATTTTTCACAGACAAATGTTTGGTGTGGTCAGGTATGAGCCAATAAAAGACCAAACAGACACAAGCATTTAAGCATTATTTTCTTCCAGTGCAAGCATGATTTCGGTTTGATTATAATGAGTTCATTAAAAATTGTCTGAAGCAAACATTTTGATCTTTTGTGACAGGTAGCATCGATCACAGCAGAATTGTCACCTTCCCCAAATTTTTATCAGAACACTCACCTTTGGGGATCATTATTTCTGAAGAGGAAAGATGGTAGAGATTTTGCAAGGAAAAATGACTGTTCTGACACTTCCTACCTCAGGTGCAATACAGGTCCTTTTGTAGCTGTGAACAGAGGTGAGGCAAGGTCGGGAGAAATAGGAAATATCTTTTATAATATCTTTAAAAAAAAGCAAACCAACACCACAGGTGCTTTTAAACTCCTTTCCTCAAATCTCTGATAGAAGCATCAGCTTTCAAAATAAAATTCAGCTTGAAAACAGTTGCTCTGAATTTCCCTTGATCTTTCCTTTCTCAGTGTCTCCAAGGCTCTCCTGTGTAATTGTACAACATACCTGAAGAGGGACATGGTACTCAACATTTTTTTTTACTGAAAAACTTTGGGGTGAAGATCTGTTTTTCTTTTGACACCCAGGGCAAACAGCTTGATGTTTGAGTGCTTGGATGTTCCTCCTACCTTTACTTTTCTCTGTTTACTTGACATCTGAAAATGCGTCCTCTTTCACTTTCTAGTGCATTGATGTTTCCGTCAGAGCTGAGTCATCTCCCAGACAAAGCAGAAAGAATGGGACTTTTGGGTGCAAGCCTTCTTGCTTGGATGTTTGTTTTGAGATGAGTCACACTTGATGGGTCTTATTTTCCTCCATTTGTTAGAGGGAGTTCAGAGGAATATATCGGATATAGGTGTTGAGATGGAAACAATTTTGACTACCATCCTGGGCAACTTATCCATCCCTTCAGATTTGGGGTACTGAATTTGTTCAGTGCTCACACTAGAGGACTCAAGAAGTCATAATGCTCAAGCTTCATTTTCAGGAGTTGGGAGAAAATGCAAATTATTTTTTTAAATTTATTTTGCAGATTTTATTTGTTACTATAGAACAAATGATAAATGTTATTCATTATCTGCTTCAAATAAACTACTCATAGTATCACAGAATGGTTTGGATTGGAAGGGACCTTAAAGATCATTTTGTTCTACCTCCCTGGCATGGGCAGGGACACCTTCCACTATCCCAGGTTGCTCCAAGCCCCATCCAACCTGGCCTTGAAGACCTCTAGGGGTGGGGCAGCCACAGCTTCTCTGGGCAACCTGTGCCAGGGCCTCCCAGGAGAAGGAAGGAAAAAAATTTTCCTAACAGGGGAAGGGATTTAAAAATGAGGAAAAATCCTCACGGGAAAAAATTTTATCTGAATATCTAATCCAAACCTCCCATCTTTCCTGTAACCAGGAGATTTGCTAATGGCAGGTGCAAGGCAGATCCCATTCGAAACATATCACGACGTGCTCAGCTCAATCTGTGAGCCAAGGAACCTTTGGAGATGTTTCCTAAGTAATTTCACCAATTTGTGGATCATCCAAACCCTTCTTGGTAACATGGATCATGATGCAGCTGAAGGAGTTCTCAAGATGCCTTCCAAAAGTTTTTCCTCTTTCCTGTCACAGCTGTTTCTCCATGACTGTTGCCTCCTTTGCCCCTGACATCCCACGGCAAAGTTCTGAGCATCCAGAGGCTGGATGGGCTCCCAGGAACTACAAATGATTAAATTTGCAATTCAAAAGAAACTGTTATGGTTCCAACTGTTATTAAAAATCAGGCCATGGTTTAGAGTCTTCCAGGATGGGCTACAATAGCAGGAACAAGATCCCTGCTGGGTAACTTGCATATCTTTGCCTCCATTCCCAAGCCTTTAGTTCCTTAAGATCTTGAGCTAATGTTACTTCTCAGCTTTTTATCAGACAGTTTGTGAGCACTGGAGGAAATGTTTTCCTATTAAGGCAGCATCTGATGCTTAAACACTTTCAATCTCTCCCAGGGAAAGAAGAGGGGAACAGATGTTAACATCTGCCTCATTGAATCTGGCCTACATTTTCTTGTTGCCGACCCTCTCTTCTCCTCTCCGCAGTGTATTGCAGCAGCATCCTGCCAGACAAAATCCATAAAATTTCATTCTGCAGTTCTTGTGCTGAAATCAGAAACCTGTAACTGGAGCACAGAATAACGTGAGAACACAAAGAAAGTAACAACAACAAACCCCTCAACTCCAAATTTGTAAAGTTCAGGTGACAAAAGACTTTCCTTCAGGCATCTGTTCCTGTGGCTAGCTTACTGTCAGTGTTACCGTCCCAAAGATTAAATAAATAAATAATGATTAAAAAAAAAATACAGAAAGGGGGAAGAATAATTTTCATCTTGAATTTTGCCTGCTCTGACTCCCCACAGCCCAGTTTTGTACAGGAGTTGTCTGCTCAGTAAAGAGCCCTGCAGCACCATTTCAGAGAATATCTCTCCTAGATCCAAGTTTTGCTGTAAATCTTTTAGAACTGCACACAACAATGACATGCTTCATCCCAGATTTTAGCAGCCCACAATCTTGATGTTATGCTTTAATTGAACTGGAATTACATTTAGTCAGAGCTTGAAATTTGTGATTTGCTCAGATGCCATTGTTTTCACACACGAAGCTCTTGCTCTGTACTTTTTTCCCCTCACCCTTTCCCTCTTGAATTATTTAACATTTAGAAAGCTGAGCTTTGCCACTTTTATTTCCATCCCTAGTTTTATTGCTATCTAAGTGATTTACAAATCAAGCCTTGCATCTAATGGCGCTGTGTATTTCCATTTCCAGTGCTCTTCTTTACTGTCGGCTCTTGTTGGATGAGGCAAACCTCAGACACAAATAACTGAAATTAATGTCAAATTGCATCATGTGCAGCTTGAATTTCAATTATGGGATCTGAGTGAAAATGCATGTTTTCAGCAAACAGCAATAACGCTGCGACTCGCCTGGCCCCAGAACTCGCATTACTAGAAAGCATCACACGCAAGACAAAGAAGCAGGATCTCAGAAGCTTAAAACAAATCTGTTTGGCATTTAGTTAAGACCAATAAGCTGAGAGAATGAGCAGTCATTCAGGC
Organism: Oxylabes madagascariensis; assembly: GCA_013400675.1. Taxonomy (NCBI): domain Eukaryota; kingdom Metazoa; phylum Chordata; class Aves; order Passeriformes; family Timaliidae; genus Oxylabes; species Oxylabes madagascariensis. The sequence goes on along the minus strand of VYZR01041244.1, from coordinate 25,381 downwards.
CTTCAGCTTCTGTATCCACTGCCCTATGATATGTCTGTGCCTGTTTAGAGCCTGGAACTCCAGTGTTTTATTCCAGAATAATGGGAAGTGAGCAGGGATTAATCCACCCTCCTAAGCCCTAGTGCATCCTAAATATATGGTAGTTTGTGGGCAAGGCAAGTGGCTCAGCCCATGTTTAATTCTATATTCAGGGACCTGGGGATGCTGGCTGACAGTGGCTGAAGGTGATCCAACGTGTGCCCAGGTGGACAAGGAGGCCGGTGACCTCCTGGCCTTCTGTGTCAGCAGGACCAGGGCAGGGATTGTCCCCCTGTGCTGGGCACTGGGGAGGCTGCACCTTGAAATCTTGGGTCAGTTTTGGGCCTCTCATGACAAGAAGGACATTGAGGTGCTGGAGCATGTCCAGAGAAGGGAGCAGAGCTGGGGAAGGGTCTGGAGCACAAGGCTGATGAGGAGCATCTGAGGAATCTGGGGGGGCTCAGCCTGGAGGAAATGAAGCTTGGGGGGACCAAAATGCTCTCTACCCTTGACAGGAGGGTAGAGCCAGGTGGGATTCATTTTTTCTGCCATGTCTCAAGTGAAAGGATGAGAGGAAATGACCTTAAATTGCACCAGGGGAGGTTCAGATTATGTATTAAGAAAAAAAATATCCCCTGAAAATATAACTAGGCATTGGATTAAGTCATCCAGGGAGGTGTTGGAGTTACCATCCCCGGGAGTTTCCAAGAGGTGTCTGGATGTGGCACCTGGGGACATGGGCTAGGGGTGATTATGGTGGTGCTGGTTTCATGGTTGTACTGGATGGTCTTGAAGGTCTCTTCCAACCTTGATGATTCATTGACTCACTGTAATGCCCAGAGGGTGTGAAGGCTCAATGGGAAGATGATTTTCTCTCGTGATTTGTGATCCACCTGGTGATACAAAGCTCAAATTTGTTTCATTTTCTGGAATAGCTGGAGGAAAGAATTAGAAGTATTGAGGGCACATATATCTTATATTCATGCAGATATTGAACTGGGTTGAAGGAACCACATTCTCCCCTGTCTGTTCCTCTCCAGTGTCTTCAAAGGATGTTGAGGCACAAGGTTATATTTAGTCTACAAAGTGCAGTGCCCTGTCACTGACTGCTGAAGTTTATGTGGTTTCAAAAGTTTCAGCCAACAGAATGACCTACATATCCCCTCCAGACAGGGGCATTGCAATGCAGCTGCATGTTTTGCCTCTTCAACTTTCAGAAGAAAATATGTTCCTTCCATTAGAGAGTGACTGCAACATTTGGATATTCTACCCAGGAGTAAAAAGTCATCATATTGCACCCCTGTTGCTTTGCAAGCACTGCTTTCAAAGAAAGAAAAAATAACCTTCTAATAGCATAAAAGTTTTATTTTTTTTTGTGTTTGTTTTTTTTTTTTTCCAAATGAATCTAATGAATGTGCCCAGATGGTACTTGAAAAAGCCAGATAGATCCCACTTACCTTACTTCTGCTAGAACCATTCAGAACTTGATGTCCTGGTTAAAATGACAGCAACTTGGAGTATTAGAAAACTACATTTTTATAATCTGGTGCAGGTCTTTCTGTCAAAATCAGCTCCAAACAGACACTGGAGAGCTATCCAGCACTTTATTAATCAGGTGAACTTTTAAAAGAGTTATGACTTTAAAATACAGAAGCTTGTAAAGACATTTTTATAGGGGACTAAGATATGGGTTTGTGTTAGACTCTCAGTGATTAAATCTTCCCTTTATCTGCATAAGAGAATGAACAAAGATGAATTTCTATAATTACTCCTCTGAAAATACGTTTTAAGCAGGAAACAGATAGCAAGTTATCTTTCACCGTTTCTGCTGCTTCCCAGCTCAGGGTGTTGGCTTTGGACAGACACTCAGATCCAAACTGAGGTTGCAAACCCCATTTTTATGCCCCAACAAATGCTTACACAACTGAATTGTTAATAAGGGCTTTAGAACTGGAAGGGGTGAGCCAAGCCCAGTCCTTCTATCCCCGTAGGCACCACACCACCTGTGCTGATGTTTCTGACCACCTTAGGAGTTCCCAAATGTAAAATATCTGCACCCCCAATCCCTGACAGGTCATGAAATTGCTTTGGATGACCTTCAGTAAGATGCAGCTGCTCCTGTTAGGGCTGTGTTTCAGGAAACAGATTGTTTTTCATTTACTATATCTGCTCCAAAATAATGTGCTTATTCTAAGCTGATGATTTAGGCTCCCTTTGTAGCTGCTGGACTGACAGATTCAGCACCAGAAGTTGCTTCATCCCATTCTGAGGCAGAGCTCTGATGTCTCTAATAAATATAAAGGAATTTTAGACATCTGGCTCAGATTAAGCACTCAGCTTTTGGATAGTTAAGTTAGGTGAAAGCAAATTCAGCTACACTACGAGCCTGAAAAGTTGCTGACAACTAAGATTAGGCATATCAAACTCAAGACATGCAACTTAAACAAAGAAGATCTTATTTTGGAAGGGTTCCTGCAGAAAAAAATAATACAAGATACAGTCCTTTGTGGGGGAAGATAGAGGGGACAAAGCAGTATGTGAGAACTCTTTTCCACGGGCAGATAAAACCCAGTGTCAAAGGTAAAACAAACCATTTATATTTCTGTCCGCTTTCCTGGTTTATTGTGTGCGAAAGCTTTTGGAAGTCAACAGAAAGGTCAACCAGCAGGGTGGAAATTTTATTAAAAGTATTTAGACTGGCTTTTATTGCCAAATGTAAATGGAAACCAATTAGATAATCAAACTAAAAGTAGGCAAAGAAATGGCATTAACACTCCCAGAATGTAATGATCATTGCTAAGGACGGGTTTTGTCCAGTTGCTTGCCTTCGGCGATGGTGGCAGGGGGAAATCAATTATGGTTCACCTTTTAACTGCCTTTTAAAGCCTTGCAAAATTGATTTCATACAGCATCAAAGATCCAGCAATAAAACAAGGAAAAAGTGGATAATGGAGAAAGGATGATGTAAACAATCTGTAAATGCTGGTCTGCAAAAAAAACCTCCCAAAACCCCACAAAAAAACAGGGTACCTTTCTACATGGGAAAATGGGTTAAATAGGTACGGCTCCATTGCTGCCTTGAGTGCAGAACAAAATTATTGTGGCAAAGCTCTGTATCCGTGGGGTGAGACGTGGATTCCTTCAGCACAATCCCTCCTGTGGAAGACTTGGCATTTGAGTTTGCAACAAAAAAAGCAGTGAACACCTTCAGCTCGTGACCACACAGGTCCAAGTCACAGCAGCCAGGCCATCACAAGGTTGTGATTGGATCCTTGAATCACAGAATGGTTTGGGTTAGAAGGAGCTTAAAGTTCATCCAGTTCCAGTCCCCTGCCATGGACTTTCCACTAGACCAGGCTGCTCAAAACCCCATCCAAACTGGCCTCAAACACTTCCAGGGATGGGGTGTCATCAACTTCTCTCATCAACCTGTTCAAGGGCCTCATCACCCTCACAGAAATAATTTCTTCCCAATATCTAATTTAAACCTACTCATTTTCAAATTAAAGACTGGATACACATGTAACAATGATGTACTTTGGGCAAATCCTCTGGGCACCCATCTTTGCTTCTGCATTTTGTGCAGAGATAAAGGGAGCCAAGATAAGTGGGGTTCAGGACCAGGTTGGTTCCTCCTATCCACCTATGAGGCTGCTGTGACATTGTGACCCCCACTCCAGCAGCAACGAAGACGAACATGTGTCCCCAAAAAGTGCACACACAAATACACACACAAACAGCTACAAAGAAGAACACAGCACCTCATAAACTCACACAGGACTCACACAAACGTGAACAGCACAGTCACCACACTGCCTTCCTCCTCCCCAGCTAACTGGGGTTGAAGTTGCTACAGGAATAGACACAGTAGGGATTTTTCCAGCAGCTGCAGTAAGACGGGTTTTGGAACACCTGGCCTTGAGGTCCCAGTCCTTGCCTGAGGCTTTTAGCAGGACTGTCAGAGCCCTGGTGGCCCCACTCTGGCACCAGATCTCTCATCCTGCTCACAGCCAGCCTGGCTAGCAGCCCGTCACCTTTATGTGCTGGCCCACAATAGTGAGTTCACTAGCACAGGAAGAAGCATCAGGATTTAGGAATAAGACAGGGCAGATTGTGGTGAAGGGCTGTCACGATCCTCTACTAATACAGGGCGGAACTCGTGATGGTTCGTTTGGTGATCTCAGAGCACAAAAGGCACAGCAGGGGACAACAACAGTTTAGTCAGGAAGAAATGCACTTTTTATTGAGTGCCATAGCAAAAATGCGATTGAAGGAGAGGAAAGGAAATAAAGGATAGAGAGAGGCAGAGAAAGAGGTGGGGAGAATAGCTACCAACGGAGAGACAAAGTCCTCGTGGTCTGGCCAATAGATCCACCTTGTTCCGTGGGGTGATCACAAAGTCTTTGGTTAACTCAGGGGTCTTTATCGTCTTTTGAGAAGTGAGGGGCAACTGATCTAAAGGTGAGGAGGGTCGGTCCATTGTGGCAACAGGTACAGCACGGGCAGTCTGGCAGCAAGCACAGCTATTGGTACAGGACAGGCAGTTTGGCAGCAAACACGGCCAATCCACTGTGACCTGCGCGTTGTTCCGGCACGGGTTCCCATGGGAGTGCATACCAGTTTTTGGTCCAGCGGACACACCTGCAGGCAACACTTGGCAGGTATCCCACCTCAGCCAGGCCAGAACTATGTTGGGGGTTTTAGGGTTTCAGTCTCTGTCCTTGGGGTCTCAGTCTCTGTCCTTGACGATGGTTGTGAGGCAGATGAGACAGATGAGGGATCTTCAGACCATCTCTTACAAGGGCTCAGCCAGACAAACATCCTGCCCAGCAGACAATTTGCCCCAACGCTTTTCCATCTATTTTCCCACTCTTTTTTTTTTCCTTCCTGGTCCATTTTGATCCCTCCCTTCTGCTGCCTTTGCTCCTGCTAAACATTCCATCTTTGCACATTCCCACATTCTTTCTGCCTCTGCGTCCCATAGTAAGCCCAGATCCTTTTCAGGCAGGAACCCCTATCGCTGTTGTACACCAAACAATGACACAAACTCTTGATCAGAAGGCTGTAAATTGACCTTTTATTTTTGAGATGTGTCTCTCTTTTATACTATTTTACACAGACTAATTTGATTGGCGAAACAAAGGCAAACCTCTTCAATCACATTGGTTAAAACAGATGTTCGTCAAGAAACCCCTCCTGTGAGAAAGAATGGATAAACATAGGTACAGTTACAAAAACATTTCTCTTGTTTACAGAAAATCTCCTGGGAAAAGAATTCCCAGAAACCAAAACAACTTAGTCTTGGAAATCAGGGCTACAAACCCCTCCAGTTTTCAGGGCATTCCTGAGAAAGTGGCTCTTGGCTGACTCACCCACCTGGGCAGGATTCACTGATTAGGTTACAGGGACTCAGATCATCCCTGGCTCTCTGAGTTCAGAAAGAATGGCCCTTAATCACATAACCCACCAAAGAGCACATGACATTTCTTTCAGACCTCTTCTCGTGCTTTATTTCTTCTTTTCACTTGCCCTTTGTTTTGTCCTCCGTTCTCTGCCTTGTCTGCCAAATAATAACCAAATGTCAGCAGTTTCTGCAGCAGGGAGAAAGTTTCCACACCGGTTAAGCCCAGAGAGGGAACTTTCCCCCTGTGCCATGGTTCATTGTGTCATCCAGTTTTGTCTCCTCAGCCCATGAAGTGGCGCCATTAGCCCTTAATGCCATATTTTGTTGTGGCCTGGGAACCAAGGGAAATATGTTCTGGCAGTTGGAAGCATCCCCTACAAGGGTAACACATTTAGCTGAGGACACATCCGAGCGAAATTGGAAAGTCGGAGAGAAGTTTGTGAAATGTCACAGGGTGGTTTGTGTGGCTCAATGAGATTACCTTAAACTCTGGCCCTATGAACTGCCAGCCTATCAGCAAGGCAGCTTGACTGGGCAAGACCCCAATTGCACTCCCAGCTTTTTCTGAAGAAGAGGGAGGGTAAGGAAAATGTCAGTCTCTACTTTGTTGTGATTTGGAGCCTGGTCTGGCCTCCAGACTGGGGTAATCCATTCCACTCCATTAAAGCAAAGGGAAAATCCATTCAACCTCCACTAATACATTTCATCTCTTTTAAAAGAAATAAGAACTGGTTATATAGGACGATTTTTATCTCTGTCTGAAATCAAGTTCTTAGACAAGCTTGCTATTTTGGCCCGAGGTAGCACACTGAAAGGTGGATTCTGTTATGTTTCACACTCCTTTTTTCCTTCTTCCCAGTGTTTATAGCTGTATGGAAATCCTATAACCTCATGTAATTAACAGCAGGAAAGAATATTGATACCAGTAGTGCTTTAAATCATGAGAGCTCTGCTTAAACAAATTATCATCTTCCACTCCTCAGAATACATGTGATGCCAGATGAAAGGTCAAAGACAAACCTTTTAAACCAAAATAGAAAATAGTTTTAAAGGCAGTGCAACCCTATTCCTTTTTTATTACCTTTGACTTGTTTTATAGGGGACACGAAGGATGCAGGTCAGCTCTGCAATCTGAAAGTCTTATCATGTCAGATTACCTTTCAAACCCCTTGATTTGTGTAGAGTTATTTAGTTTAGCTAAGAAATCCTGTAAAATTTCTGCAAGCCATAAGATTCACATGGAAAGAGGGTCTGTCTCATCCTTTGCATCTCATCCTTCATTTCTTCTTGTCCTCTCCAGGACCAACTGACCCTTCCCAAGCGTTTCTCCTTAATGCTCACCCTAAACCATATTAAATTTAATTATCTTCAGTGTTTGGGAACTTCACTGCTGCTGATGGACTTTGCCTCTTATTCCTATAAGAACTTAGCTTGAAAACATCCTTCTTTTCTTTTCTCATACCATTACAACTTGCATTCCTTACAAAACAGTCAGGACTCTCAGGGGCAATTAAAACACAAATGCTGAATATTTCCATGGATCCACTTTTATTTTGCTGGAGACAGTAAAACAAAGCAACAGCCCAAAGGCCAAAGAGAATTCATTACTGTGCATGTTGTTATCCTCTAATGTCACCATAAATTAGTCGGAAGACTCTCCTACCAAAATAAGGATCAGAAAGATCCTTTGAGGTTAAAGTTTTGTTACAGCAAGAAGATGTCCTGAAAGCATCCTCATTTCAGACACTGCAGGCTTGGAAATACTCATACCTTGAAGGGATCCATTTTGAGTCATGCACATTTCCTTAGGCAGTGGTGAAAATAAAGAAATCAGTAATATTGAAAACGTCCTTTCTCACCCTCTTTCTAAGTCTGTTCCTACTGATGAGAATTTGCAGAGCTCACCTTCTTCCATGCCAAATACTCATATATTGTAATGCTTTACACCAATTTAAGTATTATAACAATAAAGTATTAAAAAAAATGTTCTTGCCCATTTCTTGAGAGTTGATGCAGTTTTCTCTTTCACATCCCTGGCATTGTCTCTTTCACTCAATGTTATTTAACATTTTGGTTGTGTTGGGACACACAGATCCACCCAAGGAGTGAGGTTTCATAACAACAGAAAATCCTTTCTCACAAAGGCAATTCATCTAAGAAGACAAGGGTCAGAAAATGACATTAGGGGCATTTCCAAGAGCCAGGGAATGTGGAAGACTCCCAGATAACCTGGTGCTGTTTGAAGCATTCAAAGGAGTCCCACCTGAGCTCCAGCCACTGCTCCAGAAAGGAGAGGCTCCCTCGAGGATCCACTGTCATGTTTGCAGCCCTATGGAGACATCCTGGACAGCCTGGAATACACCAGACACAACTGGGACGTGAAATTTCCTCTATAGTGAGATGAAATCCCACTTTAATATTTCTAAATGCGAGTGTGTAGGTGAAGGTACCTCCATCTGTGTGAGATCTGGTCAGTATAGTCAATATGACACGAAGAATAACTCAGCTACAAACCTCTAGGTATTTATTTAATGATAAAGACAACTTTCTTTAGTCCTTTTTGACAACTTTCTATTTTTTTCTTTCTCTGGGATTTTTTTTCCCCCAAGTCTTTAATGTCCTCTTTTAAGTGTGTGTCTAAAATATGGTATTGGAGATAGGGAAGTTTAAACAAATCATTTCAGTTGCACCATCTGGTGTATATTTGGGTAATCATGACACCCAAAAATATATAAATTTTTCAGGTGTTTTTCAGGTATTATTAGCAACCTATCCACTGGATATGTAAAGGTCATTTTGAAGACTTTCAAAGGACTGATGATTTGTTTTGCTTCTGATGTTTTATTTTTGTGGGTTTTTTTGTTTGTTTGTTTGTTTGTTTTTAATATATGTAATGTAAAGCAATTTAGAGAGAACTGATTTTCAGAACGAGTGTGAAATCCATCCATGTCTTCAGTTTTGACACCATCATTATTATCCTGCTGGGATCTTTGATGGGCTCAGCATATCAAAACACTGAAAGAGTTTCCCATGCTTCCCATCGGCTCAGAGAATATTGGCATTCACTTATTCTGAGGAGTGCTTCTGTTCTGAATTAAGATCTTTTGCTTAGAATTTCAGATAATATCTCAAACTGAAGATATTTTTTTATCCTAGAAAATGCCTTTAGGATTACAGTTTCAGATCAGGAACTAATATAGAGGATAATGTACTGAAAAAACAAAGATGAGTTTTCTGCAGCTGTATCAATCACACAGACAAGTAACTTCTTCTACACTTTCACACTCAGGAATCACAGAGGGGTTTTTTTGACTACATAAGATTATGTTACTT
>VYZR01041244.1:0-16563 GCA_013400675.1 Oxylabes madagascariensis | reverse complement strand
TGGCTGTTGTTGGTATTGGTGGTGGGTTTTTCCCTCCAAATTTGTGAGAAATGCAATATATTGTGATCAGCCCCTAGAGCAATAATTTATTTATTTCTTCTGAAATAATGATAGGGTAGGTGGTAGAATTAGCTTCCAGGTGCTCCTGGAAATAACTGATAGTGTTCCATGACATCAGACACCTTACCTATCTGCATAAAAATTAAGAGGGGAGAACCTTTCTAATTCTAAAGGTAAAAATCAGGCAGATTTCTGTCATGGTTATTCTACTCCTCACTACACTTGTGCTCTAATTTGGTGATTTTATTCTCATGAAATTCAATCTGGTTAATGTTTCAATGATGCCTTCCGGTGACTCAGGTGGTTTAAGGAAAATGAATCTATCAATATTTTCTGATAACTGAATTCCCAAAGCAATTAATTTCATACTGTGTTCAACCTTTTCTTCTAAAAGAGAAGTGTTAGCCAATTATTTTTATACTCCACATTTTTGCTGTTGCAATAAAAAAAAAATCTTTTTTTTTCTTTTTCTTCTTCTTCTTCTTTTATTATTATTATTATTATTATTATTATTATTATTATTATTATTATTATTATTATTATTATTATTATTATTATTATTATTATTATTATTATTATTATTATTATTATTATTATTATTATTATTATTATTATTATTATTATTATTATTATTATTATTATTATTATTATTATTATTATTATTATTATTATTACTGTTGTTAAGATGCAAGATCTCATTGCTATCTCTATTATCATGTACAAATCCTTTGGTCCCCCAATCCATGTTCAGGCACTAGAAATATAAATTTCAAGGTATCTGCCTACTGATGATCTTGCTATTATTGCCCAAAGTTTGGATTTTTCCATGTTATTAGAAATAAATTATTGGAAGGCTTCCCTTATCTACTTTTCCTACAACACCTTGGTACTGTATTTGAAGAAACACCAATATCTTGGACAGAAACAAGGGATTCCAGATGGTTCATATGCCTGGTAAGGAAAACATGGATCTTTTACATTTTTCCAGAATTCTCTGCTCTGTAGATTACTTCAACTCAACATCTGCTGGACGTCTGAATCTATTATTGCCACATATGCAAAATAAATCAACAGAATAAGTTGTTCATGAGGCAAAATTACTTGCAAATTAAGAACGTGGTTTCTTCCTGCTTCAATACAAACGGTATATTTCTGAGCTACAAACCCAGATTTACACTCTTTTCCCAGAATCAAAGGAATCAACAGAAAAAACCAGACATTTCTGGGATGTGATATATCTGACATCTAAAATAGATCAGATGTGCCACGTCTGTTCCTATCCACTGGCTCCATAAAAGGAACGGAGCTGACTGCTCAGGCTCCTGCACTGCAGAATTTATTTCAACTAATTTTAGCAGTGTAATCCATTTTAAGATGCAGTGAATTAGAATTAGGGGTCTGTGGTACCGTATCACAATGAAGTTGGGTGTGTAGGGTAAGGGACAATCTTATATAAAGACACCAGATTGGGAAAAGACAAGGCTTTCTGCACGTTCCCATCTTTAGGCTTGGATTAGAAGCAGCAAACTCCGGGCTAAAGAATAAATTGCTGTGACAACATAATTCTGTTAATCAATTAGACAACTCAAGAGAAAAAAAAAAGGTGATTACTGAAAGCTGACAATGAGTTGCCTGCAGAGGAAGACATAAAAGCAAACAAACAATCCCGCCTGCCAATTTAGCCTGGAGGGAACACTCACATTCTCCTCTGACCCCAAATCTAAGTAGCAGTTGAACTTTGAGCACAGCAGCAAGTCCCATCAACCAGCTGTTTTCCATTCCACACAGGATTTCACTGTCCAGCCTACAGCCTCCAGCCTGAAAGATGTGAGGATGTGCTTCCAGCAGTCATTCATCAATTTTTCTACTCTGCTGCAGGGATGCACAACGGGCTGGAGGTGTGCCATTTATATTTTATTTTTTTTTTTCATTCCATAGCTACCCAAAATAGAGAGAATGAATGAGCTTTGTTCAGCATCCGTCCTGCCAGAGCAGCAACCTGGCCCAGCGTTCTGAGGATGAGAGAGAGAGTTATAAAACAACACATTTTGGCTGCTGTTTACCAGATGATAGAAGCCATCACGGAGAGAGGAAATTCCGAGTGGCACTTTCCTGACAGCTCATCTCTGGCAAGCTGGCAGGTGCAGGCTCTGCGGAGCTTCCCCGGAGCAGGAGCAGAGCCCAGCACAGCCCCAGGAGCTGTTCAGAGCGAAATCCTGACCTGCGGGGCAGGCTCCCATCGACCAGCCTGATGTGCGCTAATTGTGTACCAAAAGGATTAAATTAGCAAGGCAATCGTCTGCCATTTGCTTTTTCTCCTTCTCTCTCTCTCTCTGTTTCCTAATTTGCTTGAATCACGCACTCGAGAGGAATTTTTAGACTAGGAAGCTTGTTAGCTAAAATATACTTCTCCATTCACTTGATTTCATCTGCCAAAAGCCTCAAGCAAAAGTGCAAGTAAGGACAGATAAAAGGGTAGTAATTAGAGCATATCGTGATTAATTCTTTTTTAGAATCATTTATGTGATAACGACTGTGTTTTCGTTGCCACTTATCTTTCATTATGGAAATTAGTGAGGAATGAATCCATAACTTCTGACCTCAGGTGCATGAAGACTGCAGATCCTTCTCCTTGGTGCATTTCTCCTTGTGATGTTAATGAAATAATTTTACTGTCAGCTGTTCTTTCAGTTGTTGAAGAACAGAGCTTCAGCAGTGAGACAAGGTTTCCTGTGGATTTGGAAAAGTTTTGGAGCCTCTTCCATCTTTTCTAGAAAAAAAATCAGATCAGAGACACGGCAGTATTACATTATGGTGCACGTGCAGCAGACTTTGTATATATAGATGAAATTTCCAGTTAGTATCTTAATTTTGTTGTCTTTCTTATTTGAAATGCCAGATGAATATGGATTCTTCCACAGATAAATGAAATGCAATGGAACAAGAACATTAACTTAAAAGAAAGTGAATATATAGACTTCAAAATCAAAAAGGAAGAGGAGGAAAAACCTGAATTTGTGAATAGACCTCACACCCCTTGATTCACTGTCTTGATTCACAGTCTCCTACCTAAGGGTAAAGAGTGATGCTGAAATGCTCCATTTTTCCCTCTAAAAAAAGCACAAGAAGGAAAATGAGGTGAAATCAGAAGGACAGAATCATTCTCTTGATATTTTAGCCATTTTGTCTATCTCAAATTTGACGAGAGACTCTCAGTAAGCAGAGTCTGGAATACTTGAAGCACAAAGACTTTCATTTCTGTAGAAAACAGTTGTGAAACTCAGACAGCTGTCTGGATTGGAAGAGTCTTGTCTCAGACACCGCTCCCTGCATTCCACCAGGGCTTTTTTTCACACATCCAGCATGTGATAGAAAGGCAGATTAGCACTGGGAGGACTGTGCAGGGAGTTTCTGGATGGTGTTGGTCAGAGTTTATTAAATGCCAGAGGGGCCAATCAGGGGTGATGCTGTTCTTCAGCTGGGAAGAGTTGCTGGGAGATGTGGGCACAGCAGTGAAGATGAGATGATTGAGTTGATGGAGGGGAAGGCTGGGAAGGCAAGCAAAAGAGGCAAGAGTGGGTTTAGAAGAGCAGATTATGATTTCTGGGAGAATTACCTCAGAAATTTCAACAAGGAAAGAGGCAAGAGAGTCAGAAGATTTGCAAAGAACTCTGAGGAACAATTGTCCCATTACGCAGGAAGTTTGGGAATTTCAGCAAAAGACCCTTGTGGCTAAGCCAGACACTTTCCAATGACCAAAATCCATCCTTGAAGGTTTGCAAGGCTTGGCCAGAAAATATCATTCTGTCTCTACCTAGCGCTGAGAGAATTCAAACTTCCAGTGAGCTGCTGGACAAGAGGCCTCCACAGGTCCACAGCTGGGAATTTCTAAGGAAACAGAATCACAGAACCTTTTTGGTTGGAAAAGACCTCTAAGATTATCAAGTCCAAATGTCATGTCCACCACTAAACCATGTCTCTAAGTGTCACATCTGCATTTCTNCCACCACTAAACCATGTCTCTTAGTGCCACATCTGCATTTCTTTTAAAATCCTTCAGGGATGGTGACTCCACCACTTCCCTGGGCAGCCTGTTCTGATGCTTGACAGCCTTTTCAATGAATAATTTTTTCCTAATATCCAATCTACCCTCCCCTGGTGTAACTGGACCCCTTTTCCCCTTGTACTATCGCTTGCTACCTGGGAGAAGAGTCTGACCCCCTTTCCTTGAGCCTCCTTTTCTCCAGGCTGAGCCCCTCAGCTGCTCCTCACCAGCCTGGTGCTCCTCCAGCCCCTTCCCCAGCTCTGTTCCCTTCTCTGGACATTTTCCAGCACCTCAAACATTTTCTTATTGTGAGGGGCCCAAAACTGAACCCAGAAACAGTGATGCAGCCTCAGCAGTGTCAAATACAAGTAAGAGACTATTTTGTGTTTCTCTACTATTTTTTGTTTCTCTTGTGTTGGTGGTAATGACAGCANTCACACCCCTTGATTCACTGTCTTGATTCACAGTCTCCTACCTAAGGGTAAAGAGTGATGCTGAAATGCTCCATTTTTCCCTCTAAAAAAAGCACAAGAAGGAAAATGAGGTGAAATCAGAAGGACAGAATCATTCTCTTGATATTTTAGCCATTTTGTCTATCTCAAATTTGACGAGAGACTCTCAGTAAGCAGAGTCTGGAATACTTGAAGCACAAAGACTTTCATTTCTGTAGAAAACAGTTGTGAAACTCAGACAGCTGTCTGGATTGGAAGAGTCTTGTCTCAGACACCGCTCCCTGCATTCCACCAGGGCTTTTTTTCACACATCCAGCATGTGATAGAAAGGCAGATTAGCACTGGGAGGACTGTGCAGGGAGTTTCTGGATGGTGTTGGTCAGAGTTTATTAAATGCCAGAGGGGCCAATCAGGGGTGATGCTGTTCTTCAGCTGGGAAGAGTTGCTGGGAGATGTGGGCACAGCAGTGAAGATGAGATGATTGAGTTGATGGAGGGGAAGGCTGGGAAGGCAAGCAAAAGAGGCAAGAGTGGGTTTAGAAGAGCAGATTATGATTTCTGGGAGAATTACCTCAGAAATTTCAACAAGGAAAGAGGCAAGAGAGTCAGAAGATTTGCAAAGAACTCTGAGGAACAATTGTCCCATTACGCAGGAAGTTTGGGAATTTCAGCAAAAGACCCTTGTGGCTAAGCCAGACACTTTCCAATGACCAAAATCCATCCTTGAAGGTTTGCAAGGCTTGGCCAGAAAATATCATTCTGTCTCTACCTAGCGCTGAGAGAATTCAAACTTCCAGTGAGCTGCTGGACAAGAGGCCTCCACAGGTCCACAGCTGGGAATTTCTAAGGAAACAGAATCACAGAACCTTTTTGGTTGGAAAAGACCTCTAAGATTATCAAGTCCAAATGTCATGTCCACCACTAAACCATGTCTCTTAGTGCCACATCTGCATTTCTTTTAAAATCCTTCAGGGATGGTGACTCCACCACTTCCCTGGGCAGCCTGTTCTGATGCTTGACAGCCTTTTCAATGAATAATTTTTTCCTAATATCCAATCTACCTCCCCTGGTGTAACTGGACCCCTTTTCCCCTTGTACTATCGCTTGCTACCTGGGAGAAGAGTCTGACCCACTTTCCTTGAGCCTCCTTTTCTCCAGGCTGAGCCCCTCAGCTGCTCCTCACCAGCCTGGTGCTCCTCCAGCCCCTTCCCCAGCTCTGTTCCCTTCTCTGGACATTTTCCAGCACCTCAAACATTTTCTTATTGTGAGGGGCCCAAAACTGAACCCAGAAACAGTGATGCAGCCTCAGCAGTGTCAAATACAAGTAAGAGACTATTTTGTGTTTCTCTACTATTTTTTGTTTCTCTTGTGTTGGTGGTAATGACAGCACCAACTCAATATTGGAAAACCAGGAAGACATCCAGAAAACATCATTTACATTTTCATGCTTCTTTAAAAACACTAGATTGATAACTGTGTTGCTTAATATATAAGATAAGTAGATCTTTAGACATTCCATATAGATAAAAGTGTGCACCCATCCTGTTTTTTTGTTTTGTTTTTGTTTTTTTTTTTTTTTGTTTTGTTTTGTTTTGTTTTTTGTTTTTTTCTTTTTGTTTTGGTTTTGTTTTGTTTTGTTTTTTGTTTTTTTCTTTTTGTTTTGGTTTTGTTTTGTTTTGTTTTTTGTTTTTTTCTTTTTGTTTTGGTTTTGTTTTGTTTTGTTTTTGCTTAATCCTCAATGAATTGTCCTCTTGTGGTACCAAGGTGTTATCCTGAAAATCCAGGGCACAGCTCAGGACAGAGGATGTTCTTCGGTCAAATTTCTCTCCATCTGCATAACCAAGAGTGTCACTGTACCTGGAATTCTGGTTGCCTTTCAGCAGGCAATTACTTGGTTCAACGAATGCTCCTTAGGTTGAACATCAGGGGAAGAAACCTTCAGCCAGCCAGAGGAGTCACCCCTGCACTCTGCTTTTGTGAGCATGAAATCTCCTTCTGCCCTCGCTGTGGGTTCTGAGAATGGGAGAGTCAACCACATGTCAGGAATGACTTGGATAAAGTTTGACCCTGCCTTAGGTCAGAAACGTGCAAGAAATGGTCTTTTGAGCTCTCCTCCAGAGGGCTGCATCCACGAATCTCAGTTTCTACTGTTGCATTCCTGTGATTTTCCATGAATATTAAACTGCTGTCGAGGTCCAAGGCATATTGAGATAAAAAATAACATTCCTGGAGGGCGATTCAGTCCATCCTAAACAGAGGTGAGTGTTTTTCTAGAGGAAGTGGGTGAGGGGGAATAGATCTGAAAAAGATTTCCCAGAAAATTGATTTCTCAGTTCATCTTCTTAGCAGGAAGCCATGAAGATGGATTGAATCATTGGGATATGTTATTTTTTTTTTATAATCACAAGTCTTTTGATGTACTGAAGATAAAAAAGGGGCCTTATGACTAAGACACTTTTCCCAAAACAATGAATTCTCAGGCAACACGAAGGGTGGGAGCTCCACAAGGAAAAAATAAATCAGTGTTTAGCATCTTCAAAATAATGAAATAGTAGGTTTATTATATTAAAATTACATATTAGTTTGGATTTTTCAGAAACAAATGTTTTATACCTCAAATTTTAACAATTTTTCCTGGTAATTGAGTATAGATGTCCACAGTAATTCTACATTTATGTTAGCTATTCACCTAGAAGTTCTTATGTTTAGCTTTGTAAAAAGTGTCTTAAATAACCTAATTCATTTAATTATGATTGAAATGAAAGAAGAAGCTGACGTGCACACACAGAGTTGTGTGTCACAGTGTTTATTGGTTAGATTCTCTTTAACAACAAAGAGGAAAGTCACATTTTGACACCGAGAGGTTGTATGCCAGAGTAGGAAATGTACCAGCAGTGTCCTTATCTAATACAGGACTCATATAAAAAGTTATTCAAATTTCTATGATAATTTTTACTCTCTTCAGTAATGGAAGATTTGCATTGCTTTAAAAAGCATTATATTCTCAGAAGATTCTACTCCCAGACTAAAATCTTACATTAAAAAGCAAGAGCAATTTTCAAATGAGCCAGTCTTTGGTTTCAGCACTAATCTGAATTGCAACCTCTGCCACTGATTGCGTAAGAATAATTCTATTTTGAACAAGTTGCAAAAGTCTTGTAAGAATTTTGCCTTGCAAATCCAACTGCTGCCACCAGGTGCCATACAGCTGATTTTTGTGGTGCAGTAGCCAAGATAATAATAATTTCTGGAAGTATAAGTAACGATCTGTTGCATTTCAAAAATCTATGAATAATTTTTTAATGGATGTGGACTCCAAAAAAATGTCTTTCACCAGCTACACCTGTCTAAATTTCACTGGTTGGTCTTTGAGAAATTGTGTCAGACTCTCCCTGTAGTCAGAGCAGGCATAAAGGAACATCCAGGACTGAATATTTTGTTTTCTGAAAAGCTGCTAACAAAGATGAGGTGAGGAATTGGCCTATAAGTCAAGGCAAAGGTAATTTAGAGGAACTCCAGCTTTTCCCCCAGCTCCGTTTGGTAGCTACTGAGGCATCAGGTGAAACTGGGAGCAGCTGGATGGGAATATCTGCAGAGGGAAATGTCCCATCTGTGCGTTAACTTCAGGCTCCTCGAGTTCTGGGACTTGTAAACACCTCGGAAATAAATTCCTGTCTTAGACACTAATCCCTGGCATTATTTCCCTTGTATTATCTTGTCTGGAGTGTAAAACTCAATTCTCGATTTTTTCTCCCCACTTGGAGAATATCATTAATGCTAATTGTGAACTTGGCTGTGATTGCATATTGCTTAGTGTGATGCTAATGAATTTGAATAGTAATTTGTACTATATTGAATTAGCATCATATCTCAGAGACCATGGAGAATTGAACCCTAAAGCTTTCATCATCCCTTTCTTCTTTTACCAGCCAGGCCTCATGGCTTTTTTGCTTTTTGAAAATCATTTAACAGGCTGCTCACTGCCCAGCTGAGATGAGATCAGCACTGCTGACAAGAGCACTCTAATACCTTATTACCAGCTAAATATAGACTGGTTTAAATCAGAATGAGTTCAGGTTAGTGCTGTTCTTTGGGATATATGATTTTTGTTACTATTAATTAATTAATTTATATATTTTGTTCACAGAATCCCAGAATGGGCCAGGTTGGAAGGGGCCGCAGTGGGGTCACCTGGTGCCACCTCCCTGCTCCAGCAGGGTCATCCCAGAGCACAGGCACAGGATTGTGTCCAGAGAGTGCTGGAATATCTCCAGGGAGGGAGACTCCACACCCTCCCTGGGCAATCTGTTCCAGTGTTAAAATATAGATCATGTACAGAGCTCAAAAACCTCCCACGTCCTCTGGGGTGGCTGAAGAAAAAGCCAAGATAAGTGCACAGAACATAAGGGCAAAATCAGTGTAAAGACATTTTCCAGTGAAGGAAGGAGACCTTCATGCATACATCAGTAGTAACAAAAATTCCGTGCTTTGGTTGGAAATTTTAGAAGCATAAGGAAAATAAATAAGTCGTTTGGTAATTTAAAGATTTTGCTTTTTTATTTTAAACTTAACTACCACCATGAGAATAAAAGCTTAGTCATTTAGATCAGTGACCCTCTCTACATGTTTAGGTGAAGAGGAAAATTAGACAAAGATGAGAATATATAGAAATCAATTACAATCAGATATAATTTTAAAAATACACTAAATTTCAATGTAAATTTCAGTATTTCTGCAACATATTGGCAACAGAAAATACAAGCAACTGCAGCTTTCAAGCTCCTAAGGAAGTAGAGTTGATTATTTGCAAATAAATATGTTCATAAGATCATAAATAGTTTTCCAGAAGATCTTATGATTATGTCACAGTAATGAAATGTAGCTATATTTGAATTTCCACGAGTGAAAATAAGCTTTGATTACAATTTAAAATGTCAGAATATGATTTTAAGTATTTGGGGATTTTTTTTTGCTTTTTTCCCTGAATTAATAACGTAATTCATTATTCATAGATTCAAACACTCAGTAACGTAATATCTAAAATATTTTCTACAAAAATCAAAATATTTTTTTATCTTGCTATTTAATATGCTTCAACTGAAATCATCCTGTAATCCCATGATGGTTTCTTTAGGTCTTACAGTCCTACTGGAGAATTACCTGCTCCTCATTGACTTTGTATTCAAGGACATGCATATTTTTGAATCATTCCTTCCTCACTGTTTTCTCAGAGCTATGGGACATTTCATACATGAACATTCTAGAGGTTGCTCTGATATTCTCTGTGGCAGAGAGGGGCTTGGAAATAATAGAAAGGAATTTTACTGAAGGGGTTAAAGTTATTGTTGGATCATGTATATGTGTGTAGATTTTTACTCCATTTTTTCTACTGACTAGAAAATAAAGAAATCTGTGGGCACTGGACAGATCTGTGCTCATTCCTTTCTAGAAGGGAGATTTATTACAGAATCAGTGCATTCTCCATCTTAACTTGCCTTACATGAAAGTCACCATGATAGTCATTCTGCATTCCCCCACCATGACTCCTTTGCCTGACTCTTTGTTTTATGACCTTGAACCAATCTAAACAATCTCTGACAAGCTCATCAGTGATCTGTGATTGTTCCAACAGAAGTATAAACAGTAGCTGAGTAAAAAGCTTGAATTAAATAAGTAATCTACGCGGTACTTTCCTGAGCTTGAATCGCAGCATCAGGCTGGAAAAATTACACTTTATTTTTCTAAAATCTCCTACAGAATTCATGCATTAAACAGTAAAATTCAATATGACCAAATTACCTGCGATGTTACTGTAAATTGCTCCTGCCCAGAATCACACAACTCATTGAACGAAACCTTCACAGGATGAAAACTGAATTGAGCTATCTGAGAATCTTACTTACATACCCCATGTGGGTTCAAACATCCTCATGAACAGCGTTTGGCTGTTTTAACCACAACTATTTGATTCTGGTACTGTAAGCCTGAAAATTGAGTAGAATCACTTCAGGGAAGGGAGCAGAGATCAGGGAAGAAAGGATCCAACACCAAGAGAGGAATCAGTTCCTCAAAGGTCTGATATCAGGTGGATGTCCCCAGGCCATTCTGTCAGAGGGGCTCTGGAGGTGTTACCTATGGGCTCAGTGAACAAAATTCTGATTGATGAGTGACTTGAAGAGCTGGAAAGACCCACAGGAAAAATTAATTTGCAATGCATCAGCTCCGTGATAAGAGCTGGGAGGTGGGAAATGCTTTGGTCCCTTCAAACTCAGCTTGTCATCCACATGGAGTTTCAGACCACCCCTTTAGCTAAATGCAAACTGATGTATGGAAACATTCTGAATTGCCTGTTCCCATTAACCCCAATTGTAACATCCTTCTCTCTTATTCTGTGGTGCAAAGGGGTTGATGGAAATTTCTGTGGTGGAAAGTGGGGTGATATGTGCCGAGGTCCAGCCCTAACACAAATTCCCAGCTTGGCTGACGCGTGTGCCCACAGAAAGCACAGAGGACATCCTGAATCCCACAGTTCAGAAATATTTTTGTGGGGCTGACAAATTTGCTCCTACTCTGCTCAGGCATTCTCTCCCTTTCCTGATTTACAGCACTGCGAATTGAGTCTGAGACATATGTGCCAATTCCCCACAATAGTCTTGCCTGATTCTTTTATATTAAAATTTCAAATATGATTCTCTTACCTAATTAAATGCCTTTCAAGGATTAGGATTTTTTTTTTTTTTTCTTGCTTTGCTTGTGTCTCAGCTCTGTCTCAGTATAAATGGGTGACAGTATTGCCTTGCTTTGCAGGACTGTCATGAAGATTACTAAGCTGAAGCACATGAAGACATATTTAATGTATCATAAATGTGTTCAGAGCTCATGCTAATTTAAGATTGGGGAAATTAACCTGAAGTGCAGAGCACATCTGCTTTGCCCTGATCTCCAGTCAGCATAGTTCACCAAGTCAGACTGCAATATTGTGATAAATATAATCACTGGAGATGTCAAACAGCAAACAGCTATGAGCAATACAAAGATAATGTGGAAGCACTTCTGAAATCCACACTGAAGAAAATATCAGACTACTAGAAAGGGCTTAGAAAACTATAATTCACCTTCCTCAGAGTGTGAAACACATTGAATATGTTGAAGAGGAGATTAGCAAGGAACTTAATTAAGGTCTACATGTATGTGTTAAGATTTTTTTCACTGGTAAGAGAACAGATTATTGATAAATGACAGCTTGGTACTGTGCACAGCTCAATGAAATAGTCAAATGTAGAAGCTTTTATTTGAAACAAGATAAATTCAGATTCTAAATAAAACCCAAATATTCAATAGGGAGAACAATTTACCACATGCAGAGATGCAATCAACTCACCTTTATATGAAGAAATCAGTAATGCACACTCTCAGGAGCAGAATGAGGGTGTAAGTGCCCTGGCTTGTGTTATACAGGAAAACAACTTAGATCAAAATGATCCTGTCTGACTCATAAACATAAATATCCGTTGCCTATCAAGACCATTTATTGTCACCTGTAACAGGGAACTGTGCAGAAATCCTGTTCAGAATGGGGATCCCTTCCTTCCAGGCAAGCACCAAACCCTTGGCCGTGCTCCTGCCACCAGGGAACGTCCCTCTGGAGTAACATCTTTAAACCCATGTGGCATCTTTCTGCTGCAGATCTCCTGCATGGAAGAGCAAAAAGTTCTTCTCTGATGCGTTTCAGACCCAAACATGAGATTAATCTCAGCTGAGTTTCCATCTGCAGGCGCATTTCAGCGATTTGACTGTGTATGCCTTTTGTCAAATATATTTGTCATAAGATGGTATTTTCCACAAACCTTCCAGAATAAACATATTTTGTTTACAGAAATAGCCTTGGGTTTAAAGTAAGAAAAAAAAATACCCTGATACTTTCGCTTTCAATATATTTTTNAAAATGTGTCATTTTCCACACTAAGGAAGTGGTGGGACCATCTGCTTCAGGTTCCCAGGGGATGCAGACTCTGTGGCTGGGCCTTGATGCAAAGCTTGAACTCCTGTTTCCACATTTCAGCTCAGATCTCTGAAAGCCTCTTCAGATATATCCTCTTCTTCCGACAGAGGTGTAAAATCACAGAGAAAACTCTGTCTTTGCATCCATTTATCACATACCTTTACTCACTGACCCACCTGCNTTGTAACTTTGAGCTTGTCAAAGTCATATCACTTTGCCCAGAGTGTTAGGATCATAAGAATTCTTAGTTAAGTGCCTATCCCCATTTCGTCAGGAAAATGTAAGCAATATTTTTTACCCTTGGGTAATATGGCCAGACATGAAAGCACCGTGTACTCTCAATTAATAAACTGTAGCTGACTGCAGATTTCCATAACTGTAAGACATTGAAATTGTACCTTAGGAGCACCCAGTTGCCATCCATCAGTCTGTGGCTAAGTCATGTATCATTACAGAAATGGATGTGCAGTGTTGCCTCTGTTCAATCGATGTCCAAGATTTCAGATGTTCCCTCATGTGCTGTGGACTTTATTATGATGGTAAAGCATTTATCAACAACGACCAAAGTAAAAAATCACTTTCAAGTGGACTTCAAGGCTAGGTATTCATGAGCAAAAAAAAAACCAGCTCATAAATCATCTCTAAAAATATTACCATTCTTCTGCGAAATAATTTCTTTTCTTGATGTATCCAGGGAAGTTGTTGACTTCCTTTCACAGAGTTGCAAGAGAAATATTACACACTCCTTTGTCAAAGTGAGAGTTTTTATTGGAATGAGTTTCACTTGAAGACACTTGAAGCCAGGGTGATTTGTTTCTGACTAAAGATATTGGGACCATGTAAAATATTCTTCAAATAGACCACCCCATCCAGTGATGTCCTAATGCAAATCAGTACTTCAGCTTCCATGAGTCAGATCTTTCAACTGGTAAAATCAAGACAGAAACTATTTATATAAAGAGAGGGGGCTGGACTGAACCAGTGGGAATGATTAAAGGGCTCCAACAGCACTTGCATGCTGGAAGTGAAGGAAAAAAATAAAATATCACAATATGAAAAAATTAGAAAAAAAAAAGTTGAATGCAGTAGAAATTCAGGAAAATAATTAATGGCTTAGAGAAGGCAGATGTGGTGTTCTGTTCTCAACTTGGACTGTAAAAAAAAAGGCAGCAGAGCAGCAAAATAAAAATAACAGTTTGGTTTTTTTCTTCTTATCTCAGATGCTCCTTGAAGTTAAGTCCATTCATTCCCTGGTTCTGCTGTGGAGCTCTCGCTAAGTAACTCCTCAGGGACAGAAAGTTACAGGATTAGACATGCAATTGTAATTTGTAAAACAAATAGCTTCAGCTAATTAATGGTACTAATTCTCAATTGCTGCAGCCATAAAGCTCAGGAGACGGCCTGGGTTGGTATTTTAATACACTGGATTCACTCTGTTTTGGCACTGTTGTGTTGCTGAAGAGACAGGGCTTGTTTTTATGTTAATGCAATTTCCTTGCCAATAAATTTAGTACAGCAAGAATAAGGAATATTCCAACTTTTTTTTAACTAGGCTTTTCTGAATGCTGCTTTCTGCACTGCCATGCATGTCTGTCTTATTCTGAGCTCAGAAAGTTTGAGCCACATTTAGCCAAAAACGTGCACAAAATTAAATAACATCATGATGGGTTCAATGGTCTATTATTTTCTCTACTGAATGGAGCAATCTGGTGAAAATTCTCAATATTGGTGAAAGCATCTCTTCCTAATCCTCACTTCATCTTGCTGGCTTCTCCATGCTTTACCTGCTTCTCCTCTGATTTTCCTGCAGGTGGATCACTGGAATTTTCTAGCTCTGTGTGTCACTGCCATAGGAAATTCATGAAATGCAGCAAAAATATTTTTGAGTTATTTGACTCAAAAATTATTATTTCTGAGTCCATTTGACTCAGAAAGCCACTACTTTCTGAGTCAAATGGAAAGGTCTCACCAATATCCTAGGGGAAAGGTGTGATCATAGAATCCCAGAATCATGGAATGGTTTGGGTTTGAAGGGACCTTAAAGATCATCTCATTCCAACCCCTGACATGGACAGGGACACCTTCAACTAGACCAGGTTACTCAGAGCTCCATCCACCCTCCAGGACTGGGGAGCCCACAATGTCTCTGAGCAAGGAAGTGGCAGGAAAATCAAATTCCTGGCTTTTTTTTTCCAGCTTTGTCCTGCGTGTCAGCATGCAAACAGATCCTGGCTGGCAGAACATGGAGTTGAGTTCAGACACTACACTTCCTCATCCAAAATCAATGAGGATAATTAGCAGATGAAAGATCCACTGGAAATGGCTAATTTTCCGTGTCAGCAGGTAGATAAGGAATCAATGAGAGAGTCTTGCTCCTCTCATTTCAGTGAATTTGTTTCCATTAGAGGATGCAGCATGTCTAATGCAAAACATGTTTGTTTGTTTGGGATGCTCGTGTCTGTCTCCTAGGCAAAAAACACACAGGATAGAATATCTGCAACAAACAGGACAGCTTCCTGGGTATAAATGCCCACTTTTCCAATTATCCCAGACCAGGAGTCTGACCCAAGATTCACTACTCTTAAACACATCCAGCGGCCTTAAAACAGACTACAAATTGGGGAATGTCCTTATTTATTCACCAGAATCTCAATTTGGAGCTACGAAAGACTCAGTCTGAACTCACAACTAGATATCTAGAAGAAAAATGCCCCCAAGTGTTCAAAAAACATGAATATTCATTAATCATCTTCTCTGGAAAGCTGCAATGGAATGGCCACAGGATGGCAAACCGAAGGTTTTGGCTGAGCTTCAGATGAAGTTTATCAACAGCAGATCTGAGAGACTCAATTAACCCAATGAGCCCAAATGGAGGTAAGCAGCTGATGACCTGAAGCAGTGACAGGGAGAGGCAGCAGGAAAGGAGTTGGAGATCTCAGTGTGGGATGAGCAGGGATTCAGCACCTAAAAGTCAGGGATGGGGTGAACTGAGAGTGTGGCATAAACAGGATGGACTGGGGCACTTCTCCTCTTCCCTGGTCAGCCTGGTTGGGGCCTGGAGCAGAATTTCCTACCATTTGTCACTGGTTTGACACTTCCTTTCTTCCTTCTCCATCCCTTCTCCATCCTCTCCCTTACCTGACAGAAATGCTTACAAAAAAAGTTTAATGTATATTAATCCAAGCTCTCTGCATTTCCAGTCATTAAATTAGATGTGGGAACAAAGCTGCTCAACTAAGTTTGAGTATGTTTTACTCCCTTTTGTGTCTGCAATTCCATTTGAAGTATGAATTTCGTTAGCTCACAGTAAGAGGTCTTATCTCCCTGCATCACTGTTCTAAATGCAGTTCTCTTTCATTGATCATAAATGACGCAACCTATAGATATATAAATAATTTAAACAATCAAAGATGTTTTGTGTTCACAGTTAGTCTTTCTCTTTGCAAATAGGTTTCTTGTATATTTAATCCCTCTTTCTTCTTTTTTATTTTTTTTCCCTAGGCAGCACATAAATACTTAAATAAATGCATGTGTTTATTAAACTGTTACCAAAATCAGATTTTAAAAAAAATTGATTTTGCCGTTTGCTTACAAGTTTTTAGAAAGGTCACAGGAAACATAACTTATCATTATTATTTATTTATTTTTGCTCTGTATTATTGCTATGCCAGAAGAACAGAAAGCTTAATTGTGATTGTCATCATTATGAGCAAGAAATTTAAGTATGCATATGCAATGTATTTAAATTTACATAAATTGTTTATTAAAAGAAATGGAAAGTCTGAGTACCATGTCTCATTTTCTCAAAGTAAACCCTGCCCTACTCTTTGTCAGCAAGGACTTTGCAAATAATTATGAACCACTATTTATAACAAGTCTGGATTCACAATTCAATCTCCCCCGTGACTTAAAGGCAAAAGACATTTTCTGGTCAGTAAAAATAATTTTTAGGTAAAAGATGATGTACTTGGCTATTGCCCTCTCTCTCTCTCGGCTCATATTGAC
>VYZR01041241.1:34896-49627 GCA_013400675.1 Oxylabes madagascariensis | reverse complement strand
GAAGGCTGACCTGAAACAGAGACTGGACGGAGCTAGGGAATAAAACAGGGATTTATTGAAAGGTCTCCAGAATCCACCTGGGGCACGACAAGAGCCCGGCCAAGGCCGCACCCAGGGTGAACCCAGAATGGTCACCAAAATGGCTGCTCAGTCCCGAGAGAGGTTATATTTTATAAGTTTTAGTCCATTTGCATCTTGGGGTTTAATTGTCCAATTACAGCTTCAGGCTGTGAGGTCCCATCCTTCTTGTTCCCCCCTTCAGCCCACCCTTGTTTGTGCTTTTGGGCCTGAAAGTTGTCCTTGGTCTTCAGCAGGAAAGGATTTGTTTTGTCTCCTTGTTCTGTGAAGAAAGCTTACTGGCACTTAATATGAGGCTCAGAACTACATCCCTAGGCAGCACAGAATCTGAAAAACATGAAAGCTAAAACTTAAGGCATCATGTTCACTGCACTACAACCCACAGCAGCAGCAAAGAGGAGTGTCTGAATGAGCACTGGTCACTTAGCTGATGCTTGATGCTACATGGAGGGGGGTTAAGCAGATCAATGTAATAATCATGGCCTCACAGGCCTGACTGTGCTGTGGTTTGAATCCTGCCTGGGGAGTAGAATCATTTCCTGGCACCTCTGTGTCTGCTAAGAGTAGAAATGTTGCCTCAAACACTGTGTAAATATCTCTGTTACATATAGCTGTGCTCTCCTGGGTATTCTGCAAGGAAATATTCAGATCACTTGGCTTCAGCTCCTGTTGCTGTTGCACTGGTTCGGAGATGCTGGCAGATGAGATTTTCAGGATTTATTCAGATGAGAGCTTTGCTTTTGCCCTGTGGGCAAGGCTGGAGTTCAGAGCTGCAGACTCTATTTGTGGATTTGAGTCAGGCATAGACCCATATCATACCTGCATGTATAACCCTCTGCCTGCAGTTTTTAAAAATCAGGGTTAACTGTAGGGGTTTGAATCTTTCCAGAAAGGTGAGATTGCAACACACTCTCAGCTGTCACCCCCACAGGATCTCACTTTTGCTGACCGAAGTGAAGAAACTGTAAAATGCTGAGGCATCTCCTATGTATCCTTTTAGCATATTTCGACCCAAAATAGGAAGAGAGGGGATGTAAATATTTACTGGAATTGTGTATCAGAGGGCACCCAGGGATCTGCATTTGGATAATCTCCATTGCAAGGGAAGTCAAGGGAATAGCAGATGACTTTGAAAGGCCGCAGTGCTGGATGTGTTTCTTAACACGCACAAATTGCTCCCTGATTTCTCAGGAAAAAGAAAGCTCTGGGATGATTATTGTTTTTAGATCTTATTTTAGATGTAGTGCCTGGAGATCCAGTCAAGATCAGGATCTTTTGGTGGCCAAGATGAGAGCAGGCAATAAGGTCCTTTCCTTGGAGAGCTTGCAGGATGGATCTCAGTGTGAAGAGGATTATTAAATGCAGGAATTGCCACCTTTTTGTGTTGTCTGAGGGTCAGCCCTGCTTTGCCTGGTGCCTTTTCCTTTTTTCAGTCCCCTCACAATGGTGTTACCCTTTGGGTGAAGTGGTGGGTGGAAAGGTGAGGGAGAGGGGAGAAAAATTAGGGGTCTGGGGGTCTGCTCTGCTTTGTCCCTAAACCTTTTCCATACTTAGATGCATTTGAAAGGTGAGAATTGGCCAACTCATGTATCAGTGAGTCACTACGTGCCTGAAAATGCCAGTCAGCCCCATGTACCCCAACAGCACCTGTCCCATCACAGAGAGGAAGGATGAAGAAATATGCCTAACATTTGCTCTATAACACAGCCATACAGACGTCTGCCCACTGATGTTGAACAAAGACATGTATTTCTCCTCCTTTTCAGGAGCTGTTTTGGCCCACTACCTGCAGGTAATGTGAACACAGGCCATTTCCAATCCCCCCACCCTAGGTCTCTGATCAGTCTGATTCAAAGCTGCCCCCATTCCCATTTCATTTGAACTCAGCCTTAAATATAGCTCATGGAGAAGGATGCAGTGGGTTTGGTAGGAGATGAAGCAGAGCCAGTCCCTGTGATCACAAGATTCCTCCTGCCACATACTATAAATGATGCTTCTGCCGTGCATTAGAGGAACGGAACTACCAAGGGCCTGAGGACCAAGTGCTCTGCTTCCATTATTCATGATTAGCTGTAGCTATTATTATTTAAGAGCCTGACATATTAACTGCTGGCCAGTTTCTTTCCTTGATTGCTACCATCCAGTATCCTCCTGTTTTTGCTCTTGGGCCAAAGCAAAACTCTCTTCTCCATCAAGCCATCTCCAACTCTTCGCCATATCCCACTCATCCAGGACCTCTGGACCTCCTCTCCAGGCTCTTGCTTGCAGTTATTCATACCAAGCCGGGCAGTGCTTTGCTGCTGGTGTTAATCCTAATTTTGTGCTGGGTTCCCCATTGATATCCCCGAGTGTGACTCAGATGCTTCATACAATACGTTCACGGGAACAGTTCCCACCGGCGGTGCCAGCACGCCTTACTATCATCCCCATTTCTCCCTGAGAGGCACAGGCCTTGTTTACTCCTCCTTTAATAACACAGATGGTTTTAATAGTTCTCTGTCTTCGCCCCCAGTTCTTTCTCCTTGTCTGTAGTCAGTTTAATGCTTCCTTCTAAGTGATGGCTTTGTCACTTAATCTCATTAAAACTTCTCTCCATTGAACTCCGAGAGCTGCTTATCAGACCGTAAGCCTAATCTCCCATTTGTAATTAATTTGTTCTGTGCCTCCTACAATTTGGCATCATTAGATAATGGCACCACCCTCAAGGTCACGGATACACAGCATGAGGTAAACACCCATGGCTCCAGCACAGGCTGCCCTGCTGGCCTCCTCCTTCCTCCTCCTCCCTTTGACACACGGCTTGATTTTATTGACATGTTTCTCCCTTTCCCTCAGCCAGTTTCTGATGATGCTTCCTGGCCAGCCTGTGCTGCTGTGTGACTGCAGATCAATATCTCTGGCTGTCTAGAAGCAAATGCTTTTCTGATATCATCCTAGTGCAGGCTCATCTGCACCAGTTTTCTGCTCACCTTTCAGTTCCTTCCTACTTGGTCCAAGAATTTGTTTGCAGCGCTCTTCCTTTCCTTACATGTTTTTAAAACCTACAGATCCTTTTCATAGAATCATAGAATCACTGAATAGTTAGGTTTGGAAGGGACCTTAAAGATCTCCCAGTTCCAACCCCCTGCCATGTCCAGGGACACCTTTCGCTAGACCTTTGAGCTGGTAGACGTTGCTCAAAGCCCCATTCAGCTTGGACTTGAACACTCCCAGGCATGTCCTGGTGGGCTTGGAGTTGGGAATAGGACACAGGAGCCTTTCATCTTCAGGCTTTTGGGCCCAGTGGACACTCAGTGGCTCACTTACCAATAGCATGGGTAGAAACAACCCACAAATCACTATTACTGTTTGATCAATGCACAAACCATTATTATGATTTGACATCCATATTTTTGAAAAAAAGGAAAAATCCCAGATTATCACAGTTCATGGCACCAGCCAGTACCACCAGGCAATTTCCACTGGTGAGATGAAGAATACTAAGCACTAGCCAGAGATGAAAACCAATTCAGTGCACCCTCCCTTTAAGCCATGTGTTCACAGGCTTCTAAAGGAAGAAGGATACCTTCTGTGGTATCTCCCATCTGCTCACTGGGATTTGCTGGTATTGAGTTCTCTGGGACCTTTACAGGCTCTGGAAATAGGGTCAGTCCTGGTACAAGCTCAATCTCTTCATTTTCCCCAGTAGATTTATTTTCATCTGTCATATTTCCCCATTTGCATGTAGTTTCTCAGAAACTCAAACGGGTTTGATCCATTCTTTCAAATTTTGCTGTTCTCTGCCTGAAAACAATCTACTAAACTTAAGTCCTAGATGCACACAGAGCTGCCATTAGATCATAGGTATCGTTATTCAATACAGTATTGACCACAGTATTCAGAAATTCAGCATTCAGGCAGCTACAGAGAACAGCTCCAAATCCATTGCACACAGAGCTGTGGGAAAGAAATCTCCCAAACACTAAAAAACTCAGGATTTTTAACTCACTGGAGTCGCCAACACTGTTTCCTAATTGGCAGTTTTTGTAAGTGTGCCTAACTTCTCTTGCCTGATCGTCGAGAAAGAAACCCAAACCTACTGGTGAGAGATTCTGCAGCCTTTTGGGACAAGGCAGGCTGCTGTAAAAGAGATATATGTTTTTCTGAGATGGGGGGATAAGTGCAGGAAGGACATTTTACATTTGATTCTGTAATGGCTGCACAGAGATCAGCCCTGGTGCCTTGCTGGGAGCTGGCCCGAGGCCACCAGGTAGATCCAGCTTAGTCACTGGAGAACAGCTACAATCAAGTCACCCAGTGCCACATTTTGGCCAAGAGGCAGCTCTTACCTGGGGATAAATGGTAATTACTCCCAGTGAAATGTGCCTGGCTCAGCAGCAAGATGTATTTGCAACTGGCTTGCGAGCTGTTGGGAACTGTGTGTTTTCTCTGGATGCTGTGATGCCTTAAGATGCTCGTTTAAGGTCAGGAAAACTTCATGGTTATAGTCAGAAACAAGTGTATGCTCAAAGGACATGTTGATAAGACAAGTGACCGACTGACAGGTTGACTTCAGGAGACTCACTCCTGAGATCAGAATCAGATTTGATCAACAGACAAACTTTTCCTTTTCCTAAACAATCCATATTTCCTAAACCATCCTTGGTTTGATCTCTCTCACTCCTCCAAACCATGCTGAAAACATGTTTTTTA
Source organism: Oxylabes madagascariensis (assembly GCA_013400675.1). NCBI lineage: Eukaryota > Metazoa > Chordata > Aves > Passeriformes > Timaliidae > Oxylabes > Oxylabes madagascariensis. Next base: position 44,857 of record VYZR01041241.1, on the reverse strand, counting down.
TTCCATTTATATAACTGCCTTTGTGTGCTGTGCTGCCATTCTCTGTGCTCACACAATCACTACACCAGTGTGACCAACAAAAGAGCAAAAATCTTTTTATTTGGCGTATCCTCTGTTTTCCTCTGAGAATGAGCCCAAGTTTGGTTTCATTCACCTGTGATGCACTTGAAACCCTGTCCCTGAAGAGAATGTTGCAGCACTAAATACCAGCTATCTACTATCAGAAGGGATGTTTAAAATTTCAGGTGTTTTTTATTTTTAATGATCCATTTGTCTTTTCAGCCTCGTGAGCAGGCAGTGAGATTGTTGTGATTTGCAGCCACAGGCTGCCCGTTTCCTCCCCTGCTTCCATGGAAACACATGCTGGCTGAGGCAGAACCAGGCACAGACTTAAAGTACATGATTTCCAAACTATTTGCTTTTCCTTGCCAGGAGTCCTTTACCTCCTGTTTTTACAAAATTCTGCGTGAGGAGGAAACCTCTCTAGGGAGGGGCAGCTTTTTGAGGTGTCTGGTGTTGATGCACAGGTTTGAAAGTGTAATCCCTGAGCATGTGAATGTGCTGCTCAGAGGTGAAATGCATGAGACAGAGCAGGGACGTTTTGGAGCTGGTGTCACTCTGGCTGTGGCATTTGGGATCAGAAGAGTTCTGCTTTTATGTAAACTCTTTGCTTTACTTTCATCTCCTCCCTGGGGAGGTGAAGATTGTACCTTCTTCTGCACTTCAGGACCCCAAAGACACCAAATTTGCACATGTAATAGCTCCATGTGTTCTCTGGGCAGCCCCTCTCCTTCCTGGTAAAAACCTCTCTCCCTCGGGGTAAAAACCAGATTATTTGCAGTTTGATGATAAAGTGAGAGAGGGCTGGGAAAAGGGCAGCAGCTCACACAGAGCTGCATGTCATAGCTCAGTACAACTTCCTGGTGTTTTTTGTATGGGGAATTGATTCAGAAAGAAATTGTAGGAGAAAGTGGACTTAAAGTGACAGCCACCAGCTCTTCCTATACCTCCCATGCAGCAGTCTCTTATCAGAAGGGCTCTCACCCTGCAGGGACACCAGCTTGCTCTGCCACCCAGTGCCAAGCTGGAATCCCACTGCCAAGGGAGCCAGATCCCACTGTGGTGGCTGAGTTTGCAGGAGCTGAGCCTCACCCCTGGCACACCTGGTATCTTCTAGTTGACTCCTGTTTGTCAGTAAGAGGGGGAAAAAAAACCCTTTTAGATGTGGTAATACTAATGAAGCACTGCGGGAAACGGGTTGCTGGGTGCTACATTTGCAGGATGTCTTTCCTGCATGGAAAATAAATGCATTTTATCTTCCAACACTTGCAACCAGTTCCAACCCTGAAGGCTGCTCGTGTCTGTGGCAGCCTAAGCACAAAGCAGGGCAGAAACCGTTTTTACAGAACAAACCCCGGGCCGCGCCCGTTCAGCTGCAGGAAAGGATGGAAGCCTCATCACAAAGCCTTGTCTCAGGCATCAAGAAGTAAAAGTAAATGTCACTCCACACTGTCTGATGATTCTACAAGACTCACACTAATCAGAGCCCTTCATTAATTATTTAGCTTCAGGGAAATGTGCCAAAGGGTTCTGGCACTTCGGATGTACAAAGTAATTGCCACGTTTACTTCCCAGCTAATGGGGAGGCCAAAATAAATTGTACCTGGCTGAGTGGTTGTGCGTGTGTGTGGGCAGGGGCAGGACCTTCCTGCCCTTGCATGTGATTCCATCCACACCCCAGAGCCCACAGAGCTTCCCAATGTCTCAGAGGGCTCGGGGTTGTCCCCCTGTGTGTCAGCATGGGCTGGACATGTCACCATGCTCAGCCACAGCCATCTCCATCCTCCCCTCTATGCAGTCTGTCCGCCTCCATCATGTCTCCATGTGCCTTCTGCCCACTCCAGGGCTGCTCTGGCTCCTCCAGCCAACAAGGGGGCTGCTGTTGGGTTGGTTCTGAGTTGCCAGAGCAGGACTGGACCCTCTCTTGGGAGCAGTGCAGAGCCACATCCTGCACAGAGGGCTCCGCTCCCTCCTGGCTGCTGAACACGTGGTGACAAACCAGCAGCTCCCCCTGCTCCAGGATAAGTAGGTCTCCACTGCAGGTTTGCAACCTGAGAAAAACAAACAAATGCAGAGCAGCGTGGCTATATTTATCCGAAATTTAGAAGCTGTGGTTCACAGGGAACTTTGATCACTTTAAATGTCAGGCAGTCTGGGAAAAGAATGAGGGGGGAAAAAAGCGCAGTTAAAAAGAAAGTGTTTTGGAAGAGGTAAGAGCTGCTGCTGCTGCTGCTTCCAAAACAAAGTCCTTCTCTTCTGGCCCCCAGTATTATTCATCCTAATCCTGAGGGCTGGTGTCTCTCAGCTTCAAACTGGGGATGCTCAGAGGCTGAGGTTTCCAAAGCCCAGCCCCGCAGGTGCTGAGGAGCAGCTGGACTCAGAGTCCTGCCCAGAATTCAGCAAGAGCTGATCATATCTACTGCACCTGTGAAAGAGGAGGTTCATCCAAAACAAATTGAGTTTGGGGTCTGGTTTTTTTGGTTTGCAAACTGAAACAAGATTGTGGTTTTCTTGAATTTATAGTAATTTGAAATTAATGTCACGCCATTATGGTTTATCTCTGATTCATCGGCAAGACATTAATTTTAAGTGCCTGGCATTTGAAATTCAAGAACCTCACATGGGATACAAGGGATATTGTGCTTTGGATCCCTGGGTGGATTTATTAAGAATGAACTATCTGATATAATACAATGAGGTATTTGGTGGTACCTGTCTCAGTCAGGGAGTTTCATCAAAGCCCCATGTACTTAAATGTTTGCAAGGAGGGAAACACTTAAGGAAGGCAGTTCTGAAATCCCAGCAGACCTTCTGTGAATCTTGCCCAGACCTATTTTACTGCTCTCTTTGGAAATCCCCCATTTCTGCAAAAGCCAAACCTGTTGCAAGGGAATTCACTGTTCATGCAGAATATGTAGTATGCTTCCTTCCACCTCACATTGCTCGTGTGCAGTGCTCTGGGATACAACTATTTCTGGATCTCTGTAAATCTGCAGTTATCCTGAAATTCCTGATGCTTCTACCATATCCACATGCTGTTATCACAGCAGAGTGGTTAAAATGTGCTGTCAATAAGGAAAACACCTTCCCTTGTTTGGTTTGGTCCAGTGGACTTTAAAGCTACTTATTAATTGATAAATATGGAAAAAATAATTCTATTTTTCATGTATATATTCAAATCCACCCAACACCTTTCATTTTGCTCACACTCATGCCAGGATAGAGAGCTCTCAGTCAGTCCTTCTGCAGAAGCAATCAGGAAAATGTGGTTTGTGGTGTTTAACAATATCATTGGGGAAATCTGAATTCCTCAGGCTTTTTCGTTTGGTTTTTTAAATGTGAAACAGTTTTGCTGATCTATCTTTAATCCTTTAGCCTTGAGAACGGGAAATTAAATTGTCTTTTCTCAGATACTTGATGTCAGCATCCAAATCAAGACTTTCCCATTGTGTGCAGGGAGGGAGCGAGGTTATATGATACTCAAGTGCTCAGAGATAGGATCTGTTCTTCAGAGAGAAACTCATTTCCACAAATTCAGTGGGTTCAACCGGGTTCTGCATTTTTTTTCTTCTCATTCTCCTCATTTTGCATCTGTTAGCGTAAGATAACTGGTTTTAGGGATGACTGATCTTAAGTTCCTGATGAGCTAGCTCCAGGGTGTGGATTTTCATGGCATATTCTGCTGATTGGATGCTGGAAGCTTGCTTGACCTTGCTTATGGTATCTTCTGTAAGATATATACATATGATGTGTCCTCTTCCCTCTGCCCCATGTGAGGGGATGTGCTGGGGCAGGGCCAGCCCCCACTACTCAAACCATTTCTGCTTTTCTGTGTCGCTTCACTTCCAACCGATGTCCTAAAATACCACAAAAAAAACATTTTCCCTGTTTGTTTCCCCAGCAAACACAACTCTGACCACTTCTCAGCCAACACTTCTGGCACATCACTTCCTGATCTAATTCTTCTAATTGCCCTAGAGGCCCATAATAACATTTAAAACTCAGAGTGCTGCTTCGCCATCCAAAGCATTTCTGCAGCCAGTGCCCACACAGACTCTCAACAGAACCCTGCCCTTGCTTTCCCCTTCTCACAGCCTTGCACTGGCACTTCTGCCTTACACATCACTATTTTATGTCCTTCACTGCTCCTTTTGGGTTCTTTTCCCTCACTTTGTGCCATGCAGCACCGTTGGCATTGCTGCAATAAGCGGCCACACAACCTCCTCCATTGCTTTTGCAAGCACTTTAGGCTCAGGACAGGAGCAGCTGCTTCTTCACCTCCCCCTGTGTGACCTGTCCATTTCTCTGCAACCTCAGCCAGGATTTTCCCAGCTTCCCAGGCTGGGTATGATTGGAGCTGTCTCTTTGCAGAAAGCATCCTGGTACTCAGGTGTCTCTCATCCATGGAGCAGGCTGTTGAATCCAGCAGCGATTTGCTTCTGTTTTCCAGGGAAAGCTGGGGTTGCCATGACAATTGTGTGCTGGCCGAGCCGGTGCATGGCTGCAGTATCCGCACACCTCCAGCACTAATGCATTTTATCCTCCCTCCAGGGCAGGGTGGGGGATGTAAAGATGCCCCTGGTGAGATGCTTGAAGCGGCTCTCCAGCATGGTGAGATGCTCAGGCCCTTCTGGGGAGCGCCTTTCCCCAAAGAATATTATTTCTTGGGAGCATCTGCAGCTGGGGAAAGGGGCTTGATCTACATTAAATTATTCTGCACCTTCTCCCCTGGCCTGAACTGGACTGGCAGCAGGAGTGCCAGGTACAGGAGCCAGCAGAAATGCTGCAAACCCCAGCTCGTTCTCAAGCACCCCTGGCTGCTTATGAGCATCCCAAACTCAGTTAAGGGCTTGTGGCCCTGCTGCAAACGTAGCCTCAGTCTCGTGAGCCTCTGCCTGCAGGCTGTTGGTTTAATTTGCAGTCACATTTGCAGAATTTGTAGTTGCATTTTGCGCTTGGGCAGAGCATCCCAACTTCTGAATCAGCACCTGGAGCTTCAAAATTTGGGTCTGATCCCAGCAGAGCCGGAGCGAAGGATGGCCCTGCAAGCTGGAAGCAAAGCTTTGGCATTTTTGTGGGAACATCTTTCCTGGGGTTGCACCAGAGCTGCCTGAGCTCAGGACTTGGATGTGCAGAGGAGCAAAGGGCAGGACAGGACTTCTCCCTGGTGGCTTGTGGCACTGCCATGTGGCACAGCCTCATTTCCCCAGCACAGGCACTGGATACTAGACCTTGCTTTAAAAAGTTGCTAAAAATGCATCATCATCATCTCTTCGGGGCATGCTTGGCCAAAGAGGGGCATCCTCTGTGCCCCTTACACACCACCAGGCAGGATTTCACCGTTTCCAGGAGCAGTGCAATCCAAATTCATCTTTACAGACTTGCTTGATCTCTCCTGGTCCAAGAATGGCAGCCAGAAACACCAGCCTTGCAAGTTGTGTTGCAAAAATGAGCGAGGCTCCTTTGTTGGAGCCACAGATGTTGTGCTGGGTGCTGCAGAAACAAAGCTCAAAAAGCAGATGATGCCCCAAATTTAAATAGACCAAGCAGACCCAGAGACCTCAGAGAGATGATTCCCAAGGTCACGTAGGAAGCCTGTGGCAGACGTGGGGACTGAACAGAGATCTCCCGAGGCTCAGCCACGCTGTGGTCTCACGACTGTCTTCTCTTTTGTCTTCCAGTACATTAAGAAGATCAGTTAATGAAATGGAATTAATAATGCCAGCTGCAGCACCAGCAATGCTGTAGGAGAGAAAAATTTCACAGCACAGGCTTAAAAACAGAAGGCTTGAAAATGGGAATAAGCTGCAAGCACTTCCCTTTGTACTGGGGAAGTGCAGGAGGTCAGAGAGAGTTTTAGGGTCTTTTCAGCTTTACTGATCGAATCTTAAAGGAGGAATGAAGATGTAGCAACTACCTCCCCCAGAGGAGAGAAACTCATGATTTTAAGGTTCCCAGCAACTGCAAAAAGTAGTCCCACTGGAAAGAATCAAAAGACTTTTCTAGGTCAATGGCAGGAATAGAGCCTTTATTTCTATGAACCTCACAGTTCAAAAATAACATTAAAGAACCAAGAGAAATTATCCACCTCTGAAGAACCAGGAGTAAATCAAAACTGATTGTTGTGTGTTAGTTGAGCTGCTGCCTGCAGTAATCAGGGAGCTCAAATGGCACCACAGGAGTCCCGGCCATCTCTGGGATGGCTCCTGAAGTAGGTCTGTGCCGTGTTCACTGAGGCACATCAGAGGCTCAAACCCCACAATTGTTTCTTAACTCCACCATTGAATCTAAGGAGTTCCCCCCAAAGGGCTCATTTACTGGGATTCAAGGAAAGGCCACCTCATTCCCAGGGAAGGGAGCAAGCACAAAGCTTTCCTCACCTGGGTCTTTTCACCCACTCATTTGGCTGGTGTCACTGGCTTGTTGCTGAAAATTTGATGATAATAAGGTCTTATTATATACTTATGTATGGTTATTATACAGTTATATATGGTTGTTTACAGTTACATATAGTTATTATACAGTCCTCTGATACAGTTGGGACTCTTGAACCTGGAGAAGAGAAGGGGAGAGCTCAGAGCACCTTCCAGTGCCTAAAGGGGGCTGACAAGAGAGCTGGAGAGGGATTTTAGACAAGGGCATGGGGTGATGGGAGAAAGGGGAATGGCTTCATCTGACAGCAGGCAAGTTTGGATTAGATGTTGGGAACAAAATCTTCCCTGTGAGGCTGGTGAGGCTCTGGCACAGGTTGCTCAGAGAAGTTGTGGATGCCCCATCCCTGAAGTGTTCAAGGCCAGCTTGGACAGGGCTCTGACCAGCCTGGTCAAGTGGAAGGTGTCCCTGCCCATAGCAGGGGTTGGGAACTGGATGATCTTTAAAGTCCCTTCAAATTTACACCTCCATGATTAGATACATCCATATATGTCTATACATAGATATATACATCTATAATCTTAGCCTTTGAGCAAAGATGGGTATGAAGAACAGTTTTGCTGAGCAGAAACAGAGGCAGCAGAGCAGAAGCTTAGCACGTCTCAAAATTACACTTCTTGTCCTTGTGAACAATCCAAATATTTTGACTGATGATTAAAAAAACCCTATAAATCCAGGCACTTCAAGACTTAAAAAGAAATTGCAGAGAGGCTGGAACATTATGTGACATGCCAGGACATGGGGCTTCTTTTGTTGTGATTGTTCAGCTTCAAACTTGAATTCTGCCAGTTTAAGACCATATTGTCTTTTTTTACCAGCTTATTGATTCCTTTTGTGGTCTGAAGACCTGAGAAAAAAAAGGCAATTCATCACTGCATTACATCTTCTAAGAGAAAGTAGCAAAGACCTGGGGCAAAAGACAGCAAGGACAGAGCTGTCTATGTGCTTCCTGCACTGTGAGAAGTGATGGACCTGAAACAGCCATCAGCATCTCCCAGCTCATGGCCTTGCCATTTGAGCTGCCTCCGAGCAGCTCTGCAGACCAGAAAATGTGCAAGAATGAGCACAAGACAGTGAAAAGGAAGAGAGCAGAGCCAGGATTTGGCCCATCCTTCTGCTATTGACAGCCTCCTCACGAAAATGTAATTGCTGGCTGCCCTTGCTTGGAGTGCTCAGGCAAAAATTCCCCGTTGCTCTTTAGAGCTTCGAGACATATTAATGCAACTTTTAAAATAGCATCCTCTCTATTTTTGTTGCTAATGGTAAGAACAAATTGGCTTAGAAAAATAACCCAAATGATCTCCCTTAATGCTATTGTTCTCCTGAAGTGCTAAGTGTCAGGATCTTTCAGCACCACGTTGCAGATCTGGCGCTGCCCTCAATGTGTCCCACGGAGCCTTGACGTGGAGTGATGCAGGAAAACGCAACCACTCCAAAGTGCCTTCAAAGTCACTGCACTCCAAACAGTGGTTTCAGCTCTGTCTTTGGATTTTTAATCTTTAAATAATCTTTGAAACCTACTGAAACCAGCTGACTTCCACCCCTGCCCTCCAGCAGAGGGACGGCCCCAAAGTTTAGTGCCTGTGGTAGAACAGTGGGTGCTTCTGAGCTCTTATGGATTGTTATGGTCCATTCAAGTATATTTACCTAAAAAGCCTGAAATGTTGCTGACTCTGACCTCATCAGAGCTCATCAGTGGTGCAGAGATGGGTTGGGTCACTGTGGAAGGACCTTTGGAGGGAGGCAAGATAGGGCTGGAGCACCAGGATTTCCTCTTTCCCTGCAAGGGGCACAACCCTAGTGGCCACATAGCAGGGTGTTCCTGTCCTCTGCAGAGCTACAGCCTCATCTGGCCATCCAGAGGTGGGTGCTCTGTGCCTGGACTTGTTCAAGGCCAGATTGGATGGGCCTTTAAGAAACCTTGTCTAGTGGATGGCATTCCTGCCCATGGGCAAAGGGTTTGGAACTAAATGACTGTTGCCCGATTCAGCCTTCTGAAAATTGTTTTTCATTTCTGTAACAGGAGTTCCCATGCTTTCAAGTATCAACAAATGGTTTGTTTTCATATTTTCATGGAGGAGGAGAGAGTTGACAGACTGTTGGTCTGACCAGTGTGTTGGAGGGGTGGCAGCTTCACCCTCCAATCCACTGTCACCTTTGGAATTCTATAAAATGTCAAAGATATAAATAAAGTTCCCTTCTCTTCCGGCACGACTCAGTGTGTAGGTGCAGCTCTTTCCTGTCTCCTGTTCCCACAGATGACCTTTAAGGTCCCTTCCAGCCCACATCACTCTAGGATTCTGTGATTCTGTGATCTCAGTTGGAGTTGGAGGGATGGAAGTAAAGAGGCAGACAGCAATGTGTTCACTTAGCCAGTGGTTTCCTGCAATGATCCCATGGGTAACTTTATTTTACTGAGTACCCCACACATCCTGCACACACAGGTCAGTATCTCCAGCAGAGCTACATTAACAGGCAAGTGTTGATCCCCCTTCGCTTGTGGCTGTGACTTGTGACTTGATGGCCAACTTCTTAGTCCAAATTCTGGCTCACTACTTACTGAATGCATAGTTTAAAATCTCATTGTGGAAATGCATTTTTTATCAATGGCTATTTTAGTGCTGGAGCCACCCAGCGCTGGTTGGGATTTTGTGCAATTTCTGTAGTCACACACAGAGTTGCTCCTGTCCCCCACCTGCCTCAGGTCCTGGGACAAGAGAGTGCACACTGGAAGCTCTCCTCAGCCCATGTGCATTTTCTAAGTGTCTTCATCTCACTCTTCCAGTTCAGTTCTGTTTCTGACACAAATGCAGTGTTCTTGTTACTGCTGGTAAAGCGATGGGTTCTGGTGCCTGTGGATTAAAATAGTTCTGGAAGTAGCGTGGGAGAGTCCAATCACATGGGCCAGGTCTGAAGAGACACTTTTCCAAAGGGGAGTAAGAATTTAAACAGGAAGCCTGATGGTGTGGTTCGTTTTGGTAGCTGGAAAGAGGGAATGGAGACATCAAGTCTGAGGCGAGAAAAATTTCTACCAACAATGAAGGCAAGGAGAAATCATTAGTGAGATGTTAAATGTACATGGACCACTCTTCTGTCCAAAGGGAATTTGTCCTTCATACTTGACTGAGAAATTTGGGTTACAGTGAGACCAAACAGAGATCTTTTGCCTTCTCACTGCTGTGTTGCTGGTGGTACACACCCAGTAGCCCTGAATTTGACCTATGCACCATTTTTGGGGAATCTGTGGCTATTCCACGGACAGGGATGTAGAAGTTTTATGTGAATTATGTCTCTGTTTTATACACACTGTTTGTAAATACTTCATATTATGGCTTGGTGCTGGGAATCCCATTGTAGAGCTGCAAAGGGTTTGCAGGGCAAAGTGTACCAATAGGGATATTTTCTGTTCTTGCAAAGGGTCTAAACCAATCAGTCCATGCTTAGAAATCATCCCTTGCCAACCTCTTTT